>JADDOH010002153.1:0-67083 GCA_016648135.1 Agrypnia vestita
AAAACACGAATTGATTAAAGCACGTCATTTAACAACAGAACGAATGCTGGTTTGTGATGAATGAAGATGTTTTTTTGATAATATAAAAATAGCAAACGATGAAGCCTACCCAGGTCTTTTAAAGATGTTAAATGAAACGAAGACTGAAAGGTTGGTACTCACGTACTCGGAGAACCTTGTCGTTTAGTGTACTCTACCTACTTTGAAATTAGTAAGTAATTCATTTAAGTCAGCCTTAAGATATATCGCAAGCCCAGTAAACACCCAATTAAGACTTCCATGCATACTTTACCTTGTAAATAGTTTCATCTTTGCCAGATATCTATAATTAATCTATCTTAATCAAAGATAAGTTACTTTGAAAGTAGTGAAAACTGTTAAAAAATGATTACTGTTCACGCTGACGACGTAGACATGACGCAAACCGTGAGGGACGTCGATGCTTAGTCATAAGGTATGAGCGCATCAAATGAGAGAGAGAAAGATGTACATAGATACTGTTTGCGTCGCAGAAAGATATACGCCCTAGTGATGTGCATTTCTTGGACAGCTCACAGGATAAACATCTCTCATTTTTGGGCTCACCGAGTTGTAGCATAATTTTATTTATATTTTATTAATCTTTGGAAAGGTTGACAGCAAATCTTAAAAAAATTAACACACTTACATATTAATAAATAAATTAGTAAACTATGCAAATTATGAATTTTCCACTGATACGAACAAAATGTAACAATATAAGTTAAGGTACCTATTTAAATAATCATTAATCAATAATAATTTAAATAATTCTGCTTTTGTGTACTGCACAGCCTGTGTTCTATTCCTGGGAAGCATATTCACGACAGGAACATGTGAGAATACTAGGAACATAATAGAACATACATCCATTGTTTCTCGACCAATTGCCTGGTTCAAGTGATCGCTTTACACAATTTAAAGTTCACCAATTCCACCTGTGATCCGCATGAGCTAGTATATAGATGTCGCCGCTGGTTAAGAGACATCCATTTTTGACTGGAGTGTGAAGCAATATTATTTTTTGTGGGACATCTACAATATATCTTGATGATCTTGACCATCCCTCTGGGGACAAAAATCCGGTAATATGGCAATTTCACACTTTACAGATATCTATGAAAATGTATGAAATAGATTTAGAAAAATAAATTATATTTCGTAACTCAGTATGGATGGTGTGGGACAATGTTTTCATTCATAATTTTTATAGTAAAAATCTAAAAAAATACGATTCCTTCAAAACGCGATGTGATTGGTCATGACGTTGATTGGCAAGAATTAAAGACAAACATACGTGATCTATGGCGTTTGTCACTGTAATTTGTTTCGTTTCTATGGAAACCGTACGTCTTTATACATTCTAAATAAAACTTACATAAAAATGATCTTCACAACAAAATAAAGTGTAATAAGAAGAAATTACTTCATTTTTCTTCTCGTCTCATCTCACTAAACCACTCCTGTTTTAAGGGAGCACTCTTAGGCACAGTTATAAATTGTTTATCGGGAGTTCTCAGGGATGAATTTCTATGAATGTCTAAATACGCGAATGTGCTGTCACGTGATAAAAGTCAGATTGACATGAAAACTGCTAAATTACGACACTTGCGAAAATAACCGTTTTGGAAAGAGTTTAAAATCGTGATTTCCAAAATCATATTTTAATTAGTGTTAATATACATGATAAAAAAAGTTTTTTTTCATGAACGTATTTTCTAAATCAAACTTAAAATGGTTCTATTAAAAAAGGTGAAATAACCCTATTGTTCTTGAAAAATCTGACCATACATACATACATAGTTTCACGGTGTCATCGTCAACAGCAATCACGACTGCTCTGCCAAGGGCATAACACAGAAGAAAACAAAGTACGCGTTACGTAAAAAAAATATCAAAGAATATCTCCTCACCAACGACCTTACCGGCATTTCTGGAGGACTCCAGGCATTCCTGCTTTATGTTAGGGATGTATATATCTATACAGTCCGCTTCATGGCCGTTGTGGTCGCTCCAGGAAGGAGACTCTGGCTCGGGCTTGAGAGCGCTCCTGGAGGAGTCTAAGTTTTCCTGCTTTACATCAGGGATCGGTACATGCGTACAGCATGGTCCACAATTTTCTCCAGCATCGTCCCTTCCGTCAGTAAAACCTGGATCAGGTTTGATGGCAACACTGGAGTGCTCCAAGCGGTCCTGCTTCATTTCAGGGACATATACATGCACAAAGGGTACCACACCGTCATCTTCTTTATTGCGAATGTCACCAGTAGACGCTGGTTCTGACTTGACCGCAGGAGCATCCTGGCCGAGACGCTCCATGGTTCTATCACGGACGATGAAGTCCCTTCTCCACCCTGACTGCGGTTTCCCCGGAAGCACACAGCGGCTTCAGTTGCGTTTATTGAAGCTGCATATGATTCATTCGTGTGCGAAGGTCAAGGTGGAGTGCGGGGAGTTTAGGAATAATCCAAGAATATGGTCCCGTTGTTCATACAATGAAAATAAGTATTGCACTATATAATTTAATGTCCTGTTAATTCTAACTAAAATAATAGTAATCTAAATTAAACAAACCAAACCTAATAACCTAACCAAACCTAATAACCTAACCAAACCAAACCTAATAACCTAACCAAACCAAACCTAATAACCTAACCTTACCTCATATATTGCCTATGAAATGTCAAAATATGCAGTGAATTTTTCGAAACTTTAAAATATCTAATAATATCTTATTTAATACTTACTATTAAAACGTAAATTATCTTTCATTTTGTTATTAGCACATTCAATAATATAGTGAAATAATCATTTTCTTTGCATATGCAATGGGACCATTATCTAGAATTTAGCCGGAGTTTATTGCGAAACATAGTCAACTACCTGCATGCTATTATATTTATATAAGAACACATTCTTATTGTGAAGTTGCTATTTGTTCAGAACAAAGTCCCGTGAAATTCAAAACTAAATTAATTAATCAATTAGAAAGACACAGAAAAATCAAATCCACTAAAAGATATTTGGATGCTGCCGCGATTCGTACCACGCGATTTTTTGTATCTCTAACGGATAAGGCAGCGTCTTCCACGAGAGCGCTCTCTAGTGGCAAATTTTTCCCCGCCTTGATTCACTAATACCGTTAATGCTCAGCTCCTATACGCGCTAGGGAAATTTTTAATACACAAAAATCTTGCTGGAGAATTGCAGACCATTACAGTAAAATCCGCACGCTGATCCGTTCAGTGGTTCTAGAGATAGGCGCGGTCGTACAGACGGGACAGAAGCTCGCCGGGAACTTTTATGCTGTGTTGATATTACACTTCAACCTTCAAATATTCAATCCGTATAAATAAATAAATAAACATTGTATTGCGACCCAAGGTTTTTAGGTTAGGTATGCCACTGAAGATATGGATACGTGTTGAAAATGTCAAAAAAGTTATTACTTTTACACGCGTGCACAAATAACGAAGGGAAGAATTGAATGCACACTTTTATTTAGTGAGTATTAAAATACTCTATAAGCTTAATAGCGGTGCATTTTGTATGGGCGGCTAACAACTGATAGTACTGAATATGTCAGAATCAGTCGCGCGTACGTCAAATGGCTATAGGCCATAGAAAAACGCGACTCATAGATGCGTGTACTATAAGAATGGGCAAGAAATATATTCCGGGCGACGTTTGCGAATGAAAGTAAGAACCTCTTTAAAAATAGGCCTATTGTTTGATGGTAATGGTAAGCAAGAAACGGGTTTTGAAAAAATGGGTTGTTTAATTAACAATGAGGCAGGAATCGGAAATATTTTCCAACACGGACTTGAAACTACTGTCACCGCTAACAAGCTGCTGTTAATCAAATTCATACTTCAAAGCTTTCAATCTTATATGATATTCGTGTAAAAAAGATCATAATTTGCATTAATTCAAGTACGGTGGCGAGTTGTAAGCAAATATTACACAGATCGGCAGTATTTCGGATGCTGTGATGAGTGTCATTGTGTTTAGTGCGAATTGATGGTACTGCCGCGGGTTTCTGCGATGACCGAAGAATCTGATTGATCTAGAAATTGTCAGTATTCAGTACATAATAGTATTTACCACCTCAAGCTTGGAGACTGTTAAATTTTTTTAAATGAAATGCATTTCTAACTACCCATGAATTGAAATAAATTACCTCCAATGAAAGTCAATATGATCTACCACAGTTGTTTTTAGATATTTGCGTAGGAATAATTTCAGAAACTGTCATCTTGTGGATGGAATGGCATCTCATTATACGAGGGTTTAAAAATAAAAGCAGGTTTATCCCCCCAGAGATATTATATGTATTTTAGAGATAAATACAAAAACTGTCACTTCTCATGGAATTATCTCTGGAATCTATGAAACCAACATCATGCTTGATAAAAAAGTTTTAAAAAACATTTGCCGCCTCAAATTCCTTTTGAATACGTGTATATATAAATATTTAACTTATAAACGTGGATATTCCTAAGTTTGCTATCAAATAGCAGGCATGCTGCTTTTATTATTTACATAATTGGATATTGCTGTTTTTGCTATGGTGTTTCAGTATTAAATCTACATGAACCCTCAACTTGGTATGAAGTATCCATTTTATTACGTGACGCATCTTTGGGGGTTAATTGCTGCCTTTGCCTTGGTGACTTGGAAACATGGCTTTTGAAGGGATAGAGCTATATATCCTGAAAAATCTCGAATTCGATACTTTATGAATTATCCTCGGTGAATTTAATTGAATTAAATACATTCTTAATTGGTTATCCTCCGTGAATGCATTCAAAATATTTATTATATTTTTTGGATATCGGAGCCTTTGCTTTCATAATCTAGCTGCAATTGCTCGATTAGAGAGCCATGTCACCAATGTTCTCTCTTAAGATAACAAATACTAAAAGCAAATTCTGTTATACTTCACTTATATATGGAAATATCCTTATCCTGGAAGCCTGTCTTACTCCAGAATCCAGCATCGATGCACACTGGAGAAAGATACTGGCCCCGCATAATTGACTTGCCATCGCTCGCTAAAGCCGATATTTTACCGTATATTTCTTTTGATTACTTTTAATACTTCTCTTCTATTTTATATGATTTTACTATTTCTCTTTTGTTTTGTATAATATTTTTAATGTGTGTATTTTCTTTTATATGGAATGTGTGGGATTGCACGAACCTCCCCACATTCTGGAATAAAGCTATATTTATTTATTTTATTTATTTATTTATAATACAAAGCACAAATACATTGGTACCTGGTAACCGACATTTCTTAAGCTTTATTTCTAAGCTATTTTTTTTATTTTATTTATATAAGAAAACTCATAGTAAATCGGTTAATAACTAATGTGTCTAAACTCTAAACAGTTTTATCCGCTCAATTTTTTTTTAAAATCGCTCCCAAGCTTGACCCCTTTAAACACACCTCCAATGGATTTTTTTTTGTCATCGTAAAGGCGAGTGTTCTAATTTCAAAAATGATATTTATATGGCGCTTAAAAATTTATTAAAAAACGTTATCATAGTTCAAAGTTTCACAATACAGCCCATACAAATCTGACAGTTGCATATTTTATCTATGACATGAATGACGCCTTACCATAGGCAGCAGATAAATATTGAATGGATTCACCTCGTGTGAAGCAGGTACTATGAATACCTACTTCACACAAGGTGAATCCATAGATAAATTCATCCATTCAATCAATATTTATCTGCTGTCCCGTCCCGTCACTCTGCGCGCGTGCACCTTCGCTTGTTTTCGGCCGTCAAACGTCAACGGACAACTCGTTGCAATACAGAGCATAAAAGTTCCCGGCGAGCTTCCGTCCCGTCTGTAAGACCGCGCCTATCTCTACAACCACTGAACGGATCAGTGTGCGGATTTTACTGTAATGGTCTGCAATTCTCCAGCAAGATTTTTGTGTATTAAAAATTTCCCTAGCGCGTATAGGAGCTGAGCATTAACGGTATTAGTGAATCAAGGCGGGGAAAAAGAAAGAGCGCTCTCGTGGAAAACGCTGCCTTATCCGTAGAGATACAAAAAATCGCGTGGTACGAATCGCGGCAGCATCCAAATATCTTTTAGTGGATTTGATTTTTCTGTGTCTTTCTAATTGATTAATTAATTTAGTTTTAAATTTCACGGAACTTTGTTCTGAACAAATTGCAACTTTACAATAAGAATGTGTTCTTATATAAATATATAATAGTATGCAATTAGTTCAATTTGTTTCACAATAAACTCCCCGCACGCTACCTTGACCTTCGCATACGAATGTATCATATGCAACTTCAATAAACGCAACTGAAGCCGCTGTGTGCTTCCAGGGAAACCGCAGTCAGGGTGGAGAAGGGACTTCATCGTCCGTGATAGAACCATGGAGCGTCTCGGCCAGGATGCTCCTGCGGTCAAGTCAGAACCAGCGTCTACTGGTGACATTCGCAATAAAGAAGATGACGGTGTGGTACCCTTTGTGCATGTATATGTCTCTGAAATGAAGCAGGAACGCTTGGAGCACTCCAGTGTCGCCATGAAACCTGATCCAGGTTTTAACGACGGAAGGGACGATGTTGGGAAGACTGTGGACCATGCTTAACTTTGCTTGATGTAAGCAGGAAAACTTAGACTCCTCCAGGAGCGCTATCAAGCCCGAGCCAGAGTCTCCCTCCTGGAGCGGCCACAACGGCCATGAAGTGGACTGTATAGATATATACATCCCTAATATAAAGCAGGAATGTCTGGAGTCCTCCAGAAATGCCGATAAGCTCGTTGGTAAGGAGATATTCTTTAGAATAATCTTAATTTTGATTTAGAAAATACGTTTATGAAAAAGATTTTTTTTAATATGTAGGTATGTTAACATTACAAAAACGATTTTGAAAAACACGATTTTAAAATCCAGTTTTCATGTCAATCTGCTTTTACCACGTGATAGCACATTCGCCTATTTAAACATTCATTCGTTTTTTTACAAAACAAGCCGCCTTTTTTGTATTTCATCCATAATGTCTGGGAAAAAGTATTGTAAATATTGTATGGTAGGTACCTAAATGTAGAAATTCTTCCCTGAAATC
Source organism: Agrypnia vestita (assembly GCA_016648135.1). Lineage (NCBI taxonomy): Eukaryota > Metazoa > Arthropoda > Insecta > Trichoptera > Phryganeidae > Agrypnia > Agrypnia vestita. Next base: position 7,123 of record JADDOH010002153.1, read on the forward strand.
TCCCGATAAAGTATTTATAATTGTGCCTAAAAGAGCTCCCACAGGAATGATGTCGTGCGATGAGACGAAAAGGAAAATGAAGTACTTTCTTCTTATTACACTTTGTTTTGTTATTTAGAACGTATAAAGACGTACGGTACCATAGAAATGAAACAAATTACAGTGACAAACACGTAGATCACGTATGTTTGTCTTAAATCCTTGTCAAACTACGTCACGACCAATCACATCGCGTTTTGAAGGATGCGTACTTTTTAAGATTTTTATTATAAAAATTATGAATGTAAACATTGTCCCACACCATCCATACTGAGTTACTAAATATAATTTATTTTTCTAAATCTATTTCATATATTTTCATAGATATCCGTAAAGTGTGAAATTACCATATTACCGGATTTTTGTCCCCAGAGGGATGGTCAAGATCATCAAGACATATTATAGATGTCCCTCAAAAAATTATATTGATTCACACGCTAGTCAAAAATGGATGTCTCTTAACCAGCGCAGCGGCGACATCTATATACTAGCTAGCTAAAATTTGTCATGCGGATGACAAATTTTAACCGCAGACGGCGTTTGTTTAGAGCCTGTCCAGATGACGCCTTTTACGCGCGAGTCCACTCGCATATTGCACACATATTGCATCCTGATATGCAAATTATTGTTTTATTTCAGTACATGTTGACGCATATGGTAAAATTAATGACTTCACAATTTTTAAAAACTCTGTTTTATATTAAAAAAACTTGTCGAAAAAACTTTAGATATTCTTGACCCAACGCCAATATTACAACTCCCTGATCTGTCAAAAGAGTGACTGTAGCGATTGAGACTCGCGCGTGGTACTGGACGCAACAGCGCCGCCCGAGTATCTCAACTCGCGCGGCGCTCGCGCGTAAAACGAGCGAGCCGAGAGTCCCGCGCGAGTGAGCAAACGCGCGTCAGCATCTGGACGGGATGTATGTAGCTCCAGTGACTTAAGTAGGTACGCGCGAGTGTCTTAGTGCGAGTGCACTCGCGCGTAAAACGTGTCATCTGGACAGGCTCTTAACTCAAAGTGAAACGTGGTACATAAATAACACAATACAACTTGATAAGTGTGATGGTCAATCATAGGTGGCATCGATGAACTTTATGTTCCTAGTATTCTCACATGTTCCTACCGTGAATATGCTTCTCAGGCACAGAACACAGGCTGTGCAGTACACAAAATCAGAATTGAAAGCGTCCAACACAGATTATTTAAATAGGTACCTTAACATTCGCTCTTTTCCACCTCATATAAGCACTGAAGACTCTGAGAAGTTCTTTGACATACAGACATTAACATTCCGCAGAAATTTAACGGACTCTGCAATGTTATTTACATTTCACAATCCAAATAGCAACAGCGGTCACCTGAAGAGCTGGTCTTGTAAAGACAAGACCAACTCTAAACAAAACTTTTTTATCTGCAGATCCACCAATTCATTTAATTTGAATAACAACCGCATTGATATTTTTAATTCGGCTATTCAGGACATAAAATGAAAATTTCACAACCGTTCCCAAACTAGTTCACTCAATTTATGTTCTTATAATACTCCCATCCTTCGTTCCTTTAACACTCCGTTACACGCGCGGGGCACAGGCGGCCCCAGTGAAATATTTTTGCCTATTATTAATTAAACAATGTATCTACAATCTCGCCGCTTCTAATAGCTGTTGTTAATGCCCTTGAGTACTCGCCAGTGACGCGACGGCAGCATCGGTGAACGGATGTGTTCTCTGGAAACTTTTTAGTGTCGGTGAGATGCCGTAACTATTTCATTTTTGAAGAAGGTAAGTCATTTTTTATACTTTCTTATCTATTTTGAATTTCACGTAAAGATAATTAATATTGTATATAATTATTTAATATTTAGCTTTATAATGGTATAATAAAAAATGTGTTTTGTTTATTTTAGGTAATTATAAACCAAAATGAACAGATTAGAACGACAAATAAGTACTTGGCTCTTATATTATAGAAAAGGAGTAAAACAGCCTGGTGCCATGGCTGTGGAAGAGCCAAAAATCGCTCGACTAAAACCGCATGCCAGAAATGTCACAAGCTTGTGTGTAACGATCATAAATATAGTATATGCATTTAGTGTTATAACTTTAGTCAAAATGATCTCAATAAGTTAACTAATGAAGACTAAAATCTCAAATTTATAATTTTCATTTAAATTTTCCATAATTTTCTAAGGTTGAAAATATTTTTGTTCTTGTTTTTATAAAGATTTATTTTTTGTTTTCATAATAAGTGTCAATAAAGACCGATTATGTATAAAATATGTTTATTTTTTATTTCTACCCACATAACAAATAATCCATCAATAACTTTGGGGCACAGGGGTGCCCCGCGCGTGTAAGTATGTTATTATTTGCAGCGCGTGTAACGGAGTTTTAAGCTAATCCTTCGTCCCACTCCACCCACCCCTGCTTAACATATTTTGTAATAAAAAATTAACTCATTTGTTACACTTTGCTCGTATCAGTGGAAAGTTCATAATTGGCATAGTTTACTATTGTAACTCTTACAGCTCAAATGACTGAGAGGTGTCACGAAGCGAACGGAACGCATCGGGAGGGAGAAGGGTCGAGGACGTGCCAGAACGACTAACGGACAGGCACTTCCCCTTCCCTGTTCCCCAAACACAGGCACAAGGAAGCTGGACCCAGAGAAAGTGTCACGTGTGCAGTCACACAACCGTACGACCAAAGTGTCGAAAAGACACAAAATTCATGTGTGAAGTGTGCAACGTCGCTTTGTGTATATATCCATGTTTCAAAGATTACCACACGAAAAAACATTATTAGGCCCGGTTGTTTCAAGTTCGATCAAAGCATAGATTTTTACGAAAACGGATCGTCTGATTGGTGGAGAACGTAAAAATGTATGCTTTAAAAGAACGCTTACTTTAATCCAACTTGAAACAACCGGCCCCTTCTGACTCGAGCCATATGTTGATAGAATATCAAATTTGAAACAATACAGAAGAGAAAGGGAGTATAATAAAAACTTGGTTTTTATTGGTTATTTTTTTACTCCCTTTCTTTTAACCGGTAGCGTCTGCTTGCCCTTTTCCCGTGATCCAATCTAGCTGAAACCTTGCAAGCAGACTCGTGGCGATGATAAATGTGATCTAACAAATTTTCGTTTAATTTTTTTAAAATAATTTGTGTTTCATCTATGTATTTGTATGTGTTTTTAATTATTTTGTAAGTGTAAGTCTTCAATTATTTTTAGTGAAGTGAAGATTTTTTTTACTAGTGTACGAATATTTTGATACCGCAACCAATAGTTGAAACTAATCCTAACACTTGAAATAATCGTACATTTTTTCAATAAAAACTCTGAAAAATTGTAAGTTTTAATTTTTTTACCCGATTATTGTATCGAAGTCGTCAAAGGTAATACTTTTTATTTTAAATTTTTATACAATACCCCACTCCGTATAGGTACGTACATCATACCAAAACTCACTACCTTATGGGGGTACCACACGCACAAGTATTTTGTACACGGTGCCCCGTTTACAAATCGGTATGCGCATGCCAAAGTATGGTGTATTGTAGGTAGGTAGGAGTATTTTTTTTATTTTTTTATTATTATTATTTATTTTTTTACATTTGTTTCAATATAAGTTACTAATAACTGCCTCATAAGGCAAAACCTGCTCTGTGGCAGTTATTCTCATTTGCTAGTTATGTAATAGTAACAAATAACAATAGTAAAGAAGTATAAAATAAAGCAGAAAGAATTTACTAATGTATATAATCATAAGAATACATAAATCTAAAAGAAAAGAAAATATACATATAAAATTACGATATTAATTTAAGTATATACAAAAATAAATACAAATGATATGGCACAAAAAAATAAAAATTTAAGTAGATACAAAAATAAATACTATATTAGAGTACATTTGTACTTGAAATTATATAAAGCAGATTTTGCCTATTTAGAGGTCAAGGGCGGATCACTTCTTCAGCATACCTTCTACCTGATGTTTTTATAAATTTAGTGATACGGTGTTTAAAAGGTTTGTGTATTGTGATTTCTTTAGTTTCATTTGGTAACTTGTTAAAAACAAGCGGGGCAGTGAAATTAAATTGCCTTTGTCCAAATAACGTTTTTAATTTAGGTACCTCGAAATTAATTGCATTTGCCAGCCTTGTAACCCGTGTTTATTGTGTACGCTTAAAATTTACCTTGTCCTTGTGGAATTTTACAAGTATGGTTTTAAGGTATAATTGCCTCGGGTCAAAAACGTTAAATATTCCAAAAAAATCATCTGAGGGAAACATTCTCGATTTCTTGGTGATTATACGCATAATGCATTTTTATGATTTTGTCAGCGAATCCATGATTGATCTAACACACCTTCGCCGTCGAATTATGCTATAGGATAATAGAGATTGAGTGATGGAACAATATATAGCATTACATATACGGTCTTAATAACCTTTTTAAAATAAAAATATTTCTAACAATATTTTTGTATGTATGTACTGTGAACACAATTACTGGATATGTCCACAGCGGCAATATTATTATTTAATTAAATATAGAAATCTAAAAATTAAAATTGTGTATATATGGGCATTGTAATGAGGACTCCATTGGATGGAGGATTGATGGTGCTTGAACATTTTCGGCTTGAATGATGAAAGCAGGAATATAGTTCTGTGAGGTTATTAATGTTTTTCAAATAATCCTGTATATTTCGCAATATAATAAAAGGCGACAAAACGCCAAATTTGAGAAAAATCAGGGAAATAAATTAATTAGCCAAATTTAGTAAAAAATATATTTTTTAGATGCATATATTTTGTACAACTGATGTTCAATGTTTCTACATGACTGAATTGTATTCTTGCATCGTTACCAATCACGAGGCATTCTCTTTGGTGTGATTTAAAACGAATACACAATCATCAAAATGATCGACAATACTGAAATTATCCAGAGCATTGGTTTGTATGTTCCTGATAATTACCTTAGACATCGTCAGCATAGATTGTTTCACATTCCAATATACAGGACCAACCTACCGATGGTTACGCCTGTTGGAAGAGCCACAGCTATGCTGAACAAAATCGCTTTGGGTATTGATATATTTCATGTGTCTGAGGGGGTTTTCCGAAGCAGGATTCTCCTACACCTTTGACCAGATTGTCACTTTTAATTGTTTAATAATAAATGATTATTTTAATATACATTATGTATATGTGTGTGTATATAAGTTTATAATGTACATATTATGTAATAAATAAAAATTGAATTGAATTGAAATCAAATTGATAGATTTAAGAGTGGTTAAGTTAATGAATTAACAGGATATCATGGACATTTTGGTCATAATAGGCTTTTTGTGCTAAAATATGACAAAAATACTTCATTAAAGATATGCTGCATCATGTCAAACATCGTAGTATTACACTCGGAGCAGGGGAATGGTTTTTATTTCTACTTAAACATGAAGTACGTGTATCTTAAAATTAGGTTTATGGCTCCTCCACAGTATGTCTAAGCAGGTGCATCTCAAAGTGTGACTTTTGATAAAACCAGTTACAACATTGAGAACAAAAAAAACAATTTTCTACAGTATGTAGTCGCTCGTGCTCTTTCAAACTAGATTTTAGAGCGCAAGTGTAACTACATTGAAAGCACGAGAATGGCTTTTCTTGTGTGTGTACTGTCAAGTGAGACGCCAGATATTGTTTCGAAGCAAACGATTTCATACATTCTTGACAAGCAAAAGGCATTTCTCCTGTGTGTTTATTGAAGTGCGTCTCTAATGTTCTTTTTGAACTGAAAACTTTCTTACATTCTTCACATTTAAAGGGATTTACCCCTGTATGTTTTCTCAAGTGAGTCACCAACGACCATCTCGTAAAAAATGCTTTCTTACACTCTTCACAAGAAAATGGTTTAACTCCCGTATGTATTCTTACGTGCTTCAATAAGACTGCTTTCTTACTGAAAGATTTCTTACACTCTTCACAGGCAAATGACTTTTTTCCTGAGTGAACTTTTAGGTGACTCTACAAGTACTGCAACAGAACGAATGATTTCTTACATTCTTCGCAAGTAAATAAATTTTCCCCGGTATGTATATTCGAGTGGTTCTTCAAATAACATGGTGATTTGAAAGATTTCATACATACTTTACATTTGAAAGGCATTTCGCTGTTGTGTGTTTTCAAATGTTTTAATAAATAATTTTTTCTACGGAATGATTTCTTACATTCATCACACGAGAACAGACTTTCCGATCTCTGGCGGGTTAACATATTATTTCTGTGGCCGCGTGCTTTGGTGCAGGTTTTAGCAGAACGCGTCCTCTGGCGGTGGAGAGGTCGTCTTCCATTGTTCTGACGCGCGGCTGATCTGGCTGGCACGACTGGACATCGTCTCCTTGCGCGCTCCAACACCGGCGAGGATGTCGTGCCTGGCCTGGTTGAAAATCTCTCCTCGCCGGGCCCTGCGATACTCGGGAGGGGGTTATCTGAAAGTCTTAAAACTTTATTTATTGATTGTAGCGGATAAAACCTACTGCTCATGGAAATAATAGTTTAAATCCTATGTGTGTTAAACAAAACGGACATTGCACACAACGGCCTGTTGCAGCCCTAAAAATAATCAAATTAAAAGTCAACATAAATACTCACCGCAGGCGAGGTGAGAGCCATCATCCGAAGCTGCCTGTGACCTCTTGGCGCACTCCTGCTTGATGTCAGGTGTCCAGACATCCACCGCATAGTCGGGAGCTTCCGCCTTGATGCGGGGAGCGGCGTCCCCTTCCAGCGGAACAGAGCAGCAGCCATCTTCCTCGGGAGATTCTAGCTCTCGCTTCACTTCCATATCCGCACCCTATACATGGCACGTAGTAACATAAAACAAAAAATACACAATCTCGAAGAATCAAAATATAAAATAAAAAAATAACATAAGACAGATATACAGTTAAAAGGTTCAAGTACATATAATAGATTTGTGTACATTTAGATTGCTGTCAAAAGATTCATGTACATGTAATAGATTTGTGTAAATTTAGATTGCAGTTAAAAAGATTCAAGTACATCTTATAGATTTGGGAAAATTAAAAAGATAAGTTTAAGTAATAAGAAGGAAAAGAAAAAAATATTACCCATTACCATTTAGTTGAGATGTAAAGAATTGTATCAACACTGTCCTATATACTGGTACAGAGCGGCGTGGTATTGACTTGGTGAGTGGCATTTCTCACATATTCACGCACACAGATGTATCCCACCAGCTAGTTCAACGGTATAACATAAGTCTCAGGTAGAGTTCTGATTTGATAGTATGTGAAGCATATCCAGATCTTTAAATTTGTAAACCAATGCATGAGGTGAATACATGGATAGGATTTTACATAAATAAAAGAAGTAATTTTTAAAATAGTAATATAATCATGCAGTTGGTATAATAGATTTAGCATTAGAAAATAAAATAGGAATATGAAAAAATGTGCAGATTCGCGCTAGTACATAAATTTAAATCTGCCATCGGGCAGAATAATGGAGTAAATAATATTACAAACAATAAATGATATTAGCATAGGCTGAAAATGTGAGTAAGTGCAAGTAAGTAGATAAAATAATTAAAAGGCACAGGCTGACTGCGCTGACGAAAATAAAAGTTCTACCGCCATTCGGATCAGAATAAAATATAATTATAAAAATGATTCTAAGTTAGAAAGAAGATGAAATTAAAACATAAAATTCTAGCATGGCGGTATCATTAGAATGATTCTAAGTTAGAAAGATTTTAAAATTAAAGCATAAAATTTTGCATGGTGGTATCAGTAAAATGAGTCTAAATTAAAAAGAATATAAAATTAAAACATAAATTCATGGTGCCGCACGATTGCAGATGCCACATTTGCGCGATCACGCGATGATTCTATCTTCCGGGTGGAGCTCCTACATATAATCGGCGCGCATCCATGTTCACCGCTGAATCCACATGGCGTCAGGACTCGAAGATGTGCGATCAGGCATCCCTCATCCGACAGCCAAGACCACAGGAAATCTTTGCGGCAACAATGCTAGCATCTACAACGCGCCTCTCTCATCCATGCCAAAATGGTCCGCCGGTAAAATGGAGGCACAGCTGGCAGCGGGCAGCATTGGATCGTTATTTTACGTCAATGTTTTGAGACAGTGGGCCATCCAAACATGGCCTCGCATGGCAAACACTACATATATAGGCATAGCAGGGCAGGGCCCTATAAGAAAAAAACATATAAATTAGTACAATGAAAATAACTCACACATACTGGATCGTGAAGTGGGGTATCGGAGTCGTTCTCACCAAGACGGGAACAGTTGCCGAGGTCCGTCCGCCTTGGGCCCTGGTAGATTTTAAAGTGGGGACCGACCGTTACAAAAATAATTTATTACACAGAGCTCACAAGGAACCGAAGAATAACAACAACACTGATACAAAGGGACAATATTTAAGTACGTATTTAAGTACATCCGAGGAGTAACCGAAAGGTTAAGCTAAGGGTACTAAGGAAGAAAAATATTAGAACAGTCTTTGGAACGGACCGCGAAATTGGGGATATATTATCTAAACCAGTAGACAAGCCGCCAAACGAACACATGGGCGTATATTCTATCCCATGCAAAGATTGCCCACAAACATATTACGGCAACATCGCATCGTATTTCGGAACACGAACTGGATATAAAAAATAAGAAAACCACCTCGACTCTAGCGATGCACACTATGACTGAAGGACATCGCATAGATTTTGAAAAAGCACGGAAAATTGCAAAACTATCGAATAATACACACCGTATACTCAGAGAGGCCCTAGAAATTCACAAACATGATTTATCCATGAACACGAGAGACGATTCCAAGAGATTACCTGCTACATATCATACAGTGATTAACAAAACAAAATATAAAAATGAATCAAAAGTAAAAAATAAAAACATTAAACGAAAACCCTAGCATGGGTAAAACCAACAATTATAACAGAACAATCAGTCCAACGCCCCGCCCCTCCGCGCCACCAATCAGAAAAGAGAAAGTAATTAGCCCGCCCCCGCGCACGCCACCATTACCACCACCCCTACGGCGAAGTCTGAGAAATCGAATTGTTATCTCACAATTATCAGAGAGACCAGCTTGAGAATGGTTATCCCGGTGTAACTGAAATATAGCACGAAAATAAAATATTTTTTTGCAAAGTTTCCGAAACATAACCCTTTCATAATGCATATATATATAATACAATTATGAAATATATATATATATATATAATATATATATATATATATATATATTATCAGCAAAAATGTCGACCGCCTCCGCATGTTCATTCCCTAATGAGTATAGTCTGGGGTCAGTGTCCAAGATTGACGCAAAGTATTTGAGAGGTCCATTGCGTTACAAAATGATTGCAGAACAGACCTGGTAAGAATTAAATTGAAGAACTTTTCATTAGTTTTCTATCCGCGGAAGACGCGGCACGACCATATTAATCAGATACTGGAAGGTGGTCACGTTAGAAGTCTCAATAACGGTCGAGCTTGCAGGCGAAGATGTATGAATGCGGATGAGGCGAGAGCTGACAGGATAGAAGAGTGAGGCGCTCTATCCTCTCTGCTTACCCCCATGGTGTGAATGGGGGTAAGCAGAGAGGATAGATGACGGAAACGGCGTGATGGATAGATGAAGTCATTTTTATATTGGAAGGAAGGTACGGAAGTATTTTTTGGGTGTTCATAGGGCTTACGATCTGGCTGGCTTAAGTGATCACTTTACACAAAAAAAGAATTGATACCTAAAATACTTGCATTTAAAAAAAAAATAGCAGCTATTACCGATCGCTTACTCCTAGGCTTTGCGGGGAAGTATATTGGCCGGTGCGCGGCCGATAGTGGCCACTGCGGCATTATCATTTTGTTCATGAAAATTCAAAGAATGTAAATATTGAAACTGTTATATTAGATTCAGAAAGTAATGATGCTCATGTTTTTACCAAATCGTTATAAAAGAATCGCACAGAAATGTTCTGTTGGTAGATGGTAAACTTTTCATAATCCTATTCAATATCGATTCCAATACAGTTTTTATCTCGACCCATGTCTTTCATTTTAAATTTATTTGATAGTTTTTTTTAAATTTCGTTAATTCTTGTTTATCTTTGTAACAAATTAATAGATCATCGACAAATAGTAAAGTATATGTGGTTAAGTTTATTTCTGCTTTTACATAGAGACAGTTATCATACTTGCGTGTGCGAAAACCAAGAGTCATAATAAAGTTATTAAAACATTCATACCACGCACGTGGGATTTCTTTCCGACCAAACAATGCTTTATTTAATTTATAAACTCTATCAGCGTTATCATCATTGACGTATTATAATATAGACACGTTTTTCCAATACTAGCCAGCTTTCATATGCAGCAAATATTGCATTGAAAGAGACAATAAATCACCGCACACAAACGCTCTGCGTGTAGATAGAAAAATCAGGGAATTTAAAGTCACGGTGACTAAAATAACATACTCATTCTTACAATAGTGTGCGGCACTCGTTCCGTCGCGCCCAATCGCAAAGAAGGTCCGTTCAATAACGAATACACAATTACCTTACTTTTGAGTTGCCAAGATTTCACGCTTGTAACGTATCTACAGTTTATTATATTATTGGTTTTAATCATACCCAAGTGGCTGTTCCAAACACACTTCAAACAGAACTTTTCCATTTAAAAAGGCAGTTTCCACATCCATTTGATGTATATCTAAACTATTTTGACGACAACAAAACAATAATAGTTTTAAAGTTTGCATTTTAGCAACTGGTGAATAAGTATCGTCGATATTATCTGTTTGTTGAAAACCTCTAGCTACTAACCTTGCTATATGCATAATATCAGGCTTAGTTTATGGTACATTTATGATCTTTTTTATTATTATTATAATCGACTGGAAGAAGCAGCTATTACAACAGATTATCAGATAAATGTATTGAGTATGTTTTTCATAATTAAACAATAAATATATTGTAACCATGGACACTATCGCACTAATATTTTTTTCTAAAATATGCACTAAAAAACTTTTCATATTTTGAGAAAAATACTTGAAACGTATGAAAGAAACTACACATTGGAATTGTTATGTTGTCAGAGACCTATACAAAGCCGTACCTCTGTCCAGGAATAGGGCGAAGCTGTCAGACAGCGGATGGCATCCAGGAAGGACGCCCAGCACCACGTCACCACACATCACACGGCGTGTGGCCATAGATAGAGTCGGGCCGTAGATGGATGTGTTATACTATTAAACCTAATTCAAATGTCAATAAAAGAGGCAAAGATAAATTAAGAAGAAAGTTATTTTAATTTGTCTTATATGTTTTCTTCATACTTATTCTAACCGATCGCTATAAAAAGCGACATGAGTGTGCGTGCATCACTAAAAAACGTCTTCTAGATAAATTACAAAATTCTATGATTTTTTCCTATATGGAACCTAGAATGTCATCTTTTTACTCCTTTCTTTCAACTCGTATCGTCTGCTTGTCTGCCGAAAAAACTTTGTATTTTTAACCCTTTCCCCGTGATTCAATCGAGCTGAAACTCTGCAGGCAGACTCGTGGCGACGATAAAAATGATCGAATAAATTTTCGTTAAAAAAAATTAATAATTATATTATAATTTTATTTATTTATTTATTTAACGCCCTTATGGGCTTTTACAATGTACAGAATAATTAAAAAAAAAACATAAGACAGCTAAAATAATAATACAGTTAAAAGTTACAATAATAATAGTTAAAAGGTAATAATAATAATAATTATTTTGGATTTTTCGAAATTTTAACTATTTATATATTGTTTAATTTTCAAGTCCGACGCGTGGAGTACGCGCGAAACCTGTTTCAATGAGAAAGGGAGTATAATAAAAACTTGATTTTTATGTGTTAGTTTTTTTTAAACATTTGAAGTTTCTGACCAAGATGTGCACTGAGGTGGGTTCTGATTGTCCGTCTCTCAGAGGGCAGATCTCCGGCAAACTTGCCGCTCTGTTGTGTAATCAAATCACAATTGATGATGGTCTCTATTGAAAGGTGGCGGGAATTGAAACACACGATTAAAATTTATTTACATCACACAAATGTTTCTATCGTTAATCCTATCATCTAATCTTATTATCGCACTAGAGACTTCGGCGTTGGGAGGCTCGGAGACATTCCTCGTCCCGGCGGTGCTGGACTCCGCAGTGCTGTGCGCCCCAAGGCCGGCATCCATTGCCCGCGGCTGGCTGCTTCCGGTCCGGCCGGATCTCGATCTCAATAAGAGCTAAAATATTCAGATTAAAGCTATGGACCGATTGTGTGTTAATTGTAGGTAATAGTTAAAAAAAGCATACGGAAATTGGTTGGCTGATGGGTGCAATACGCAATAGTGCTGGTGCTATGGACGTACCAGTATAAATTGGCGTGCGAGGGAGGGCGTCCCTGTCGCGTGATAGAAGTTGCCAAGGTGTAAATTTATTACACAATACATAGTGTACAGAATGTCCGGTGACCGGTGTCGGAGCTTTTAATAGAAATTTGGTCGGGCAACACTAAAGAAACAAACCAGTAATTTATTTATTTAGTATTTATTGGGAGGTGAGGGGCGCCGTGTTGGGAGGTGTGCGGCTTATCACGGTCTAGATCACTTTGCGGCTGGCTGATGATCTTCGCGTTTCCCAGCTCACAGGGAGCCCGCGGGTCTGCCCGTCACGCCTCTCCACCGGTCGCCAGCGATAGAGATGAGACAAGAGTTCCGTGGATTCGACTCGGTACAGTGTGCATAGAAGGAACTAATACGGGAGATCATATGACTGGTTTAGGTGGACTTAACATGATTTACTACAACAGATTGAGTATCTTAACAATAAGTTTTTATGTACAAAAAATCTACTTATGTTTTCTAGTTACGCCCTATCAGCTATATACACCTGGGTTATTTACTGCGATTAATTTAAAATAATTCGCCACAATCTCTACGCTGGAGCTATCTAAGGTACCTTTCCTAAATCATGGTTAGTATCACTAAGATTAGGTTGACGAATTTTGCGAGTTGAAGTCCCAAATGCACGGCTCGGTCAGGGCGGCGTCTTCCTATGTAGAGCTGCCAGGAAGCATCGCAAGGTGTTCGCTCACCTCAGGATCCGCCTGGCTGCACTCCCAGCGTCCGTCGTCCATCAGCTCCTGTGCTCCAATTTTCGAACGCCTCGCTCTCGTTTTGTGATTCCTTGATTTGTTTCCAGCGAGTGAGTCATAGGCAATACATTTGACGCGGTCTGAGATAATCCATGATTCATAGGTATAAGAGATTGTCACATTGATATGATGACAATTTATATTCATCATGGTGTGATCATTGATCATCACTTCAAGTGGAATAAACACAACATCGAACTAGTAAAAAGAATAAGGAAATGTATCTACATATTCGTTAGATTAAGAAATATTTTAAGTACAAAAATTATTAAAAACGTATTACGCCATTGTTCACTCGCTACTCATATACGGTATTATTGGATGGGGAGGTTGTTATAAGAAAAATCTAAACTTAGTAAAAATATCACAAAGGATTATCATTAAAGTAATACTGAAAAAAAATCTACATTTTTAACAAAAGATCTCTTTAAGATGTTTCCTATACCAAACGTAGATGATATTTTCAAGCAAGATTCCATATTAAAAATATGCAAAGAAAAAAAACCTTAAAGAAAACCAAGAATATTCCAAATTTATGAGAAATGGAAACCAAATTATAATGCTTAATTCATAAATCATTTAAACCTATAGTTTTTTTCAAAATAACTTCAATACTTTCATTATCAACTTATCTTTTTACCGTATTAATAAATTACTTGTATATACTACCCATATATTATAATAAGAACTGTGGCTCTCTCATCAGACTCAAGAGCTTCTCTTCACTGATGAGGTCCTACATGACTATAAAGTATTTCACAAAAATGTTAATCTAATATCTAAATGTATAAGAAATGTAATTGTACTATATATTAAATAAATAAAAAATGCTGAGTTGCAATATTCAGAACGTGAGTGATCTATTATCTTCAGAATGGAGATGAATCTTACACATGTGCTATTTCATTGCGATTCTAATAAGTAACTTAAATGATACTTAACTACGGTTTAAATTTACTTTGCGTGATCTACATTAGTAGATCATGATTTCTTTACGAGTTAGGATTTTGATTAGTTACCATTGACGATGTACAATTTTGAGTTTGAGTTTGTGGTTTTACTAAGTTTTCGAAGTTTACGAGGTTAATACAAAACAAGGCCACGAATTCCACGAAGGTCCATAGTTCTACCGAAGCATGTAGACGGACGGCATTTTAGCATATAGCAACCGATGAAGGATTTTGTTGTTTTTACCATAAAAATACAAAATGCTTATGGATTTGTTAGGGATGTGTCCATTGTTTTACGTAAACATTTTTTTACAACAAAATAAAAGAGAAAACAAAGTTCCTGTGAATAATTTATCCCTCGTCTCATACGGGCATTCATAATTGAATACGGCAGCTCCTGTATTTCAAAAATATGTTGTATATTGTTACATATTTGTTTCCAGTAGAAGGCTTATCACAAATTCCATTACTGAACCCCATATCGTGGTGAGTGCACAGGTAAGGATCCTACCCTGAAGTGTCCTGGACGCCATGTTTAGAGTTTCCCCGCCCTTAGAATATTAATGACGATTAAATGCACGCCAATGCCTTCGATTGCTTTTTAAATAAAAGATTCCATGTTCAAAAATATTCCGGCTGACTATAATATTTCGAATAATCTTCAAAAATTATTTTTATAAAGTAAAATAAATTACGTATACACCTATCATGAAACATAAACGAACACAAAATATCAGGGGTGTCAATGCGAGTTAATAATTTTGTAGAGTAAAATCAACAGATACAACTCTCCTGCTGGATAATGGCAATAGTCCAGTAAAAATTCTTAATCTTGCGTAGTTGATATTTTCAATTGGGATATGAAGTCGATAGTTAATGTAACGTAGAAATTTGTGTTGGATGCGTTCAAGTGTGTGTATGCGGGCATTGTAATGAGGACTCCATTGGATGGAGGATTGATGGTGCTTGAACATTTTCGGTCATTGCTTGAAAAATTTCGTTTCATGATGAAAGCAGGAATATAGTCCTGTTAGGTTATTAATATATGGTTTCCAAATAACCCTGTATATTGCGAAATATAATCAAAGGTGACCAAACGCCAAATCAGGGAAATAAATTAAATTAGCCAAATTTAGTAAAAAAAATATTTTTTAGATGCATATATTTTATAAAACTAATGTTCAATGTTTCTACATGACTGAAATGTATTCTTGCATCGTTACCAATCACGAGGCATTCTCTTTGGTGTGATTTAAAACGAATACACATATCACCAAATTGATAGATTTAGGAGTCGTCGAGTTTATGAATTAACAGGGTATCATGGACATTTTGGTCATAATTGCCTTTTTGTGTTAAAATGTGACAATAATACTTCATTAAAGATATGGTGCATCTTGCCAAACCACGTAGTATTACACTCGGAGCAGGGGAATGGTTTCTATAGGTCGTGTTTAAGCAGGTGTATCTTTAAATTAGATTTATGGCAACAAATAAAGTTGCAATGAGCTCAAGAGAAAACCTCCTCCACAGTAAGTCTAAGCAGGTGCATCTCAAAGTGTGACATGCATACTTACTTACATACAGACATACAGTATACAGACTACAGTCGCTCGCGCCCTTTCGAGCGTGAAAAATGTTTTTCTCCCGTGTGTTTAAGCTCGTGCCTTTTTAAACATGATTTTCGCAAACAAGTGTAGCTACAATGAGAGCACGACAATGACTTTTCTCGTGTGTGTACTTTCAAGTGAGACGCCAGATAGCTTTTCGAAGCAAACGTTTTCATACACTTTTCACAAGCAAAGGGCCTTTCTCCAGCGTGTGTAAGCTCGTGCCTTTTTAAAAGTGATTTTTGAAAACAAGTGTAGCTACAATGAGAGCACAAAAAAGGTTTCACTCCGGAGTGTGTAAGCTCGTGATTTTTTAAACCTGATTTGTGCCTACAAGTGTAGCTACATTGAGAGCATGAAAAAGGTTTCTCTTCAGTGTGAATACGTACATGGCTTTGTAAACATGATTTTCGCAAACAAGTGTAGCTACAATGAGAGCACAAAAAAGGTTTCACTCCGGAGTGTGCAAGCACGTGATTTTTTAAACCTGATTTGAACTTACAAGTGTAACTACATTGAGAGCATGAAAAAGGTTTCTCTTCAGTGTGAGTACGTAAATGGTTTCTTAAATATGATTTTTGCGCACAAGTGTAATTACATTGAAAGCACGACAATAACTTTTCTTGTGTGTGTACTAACAAGTGAGACGCCAGATTTTTTTTCGTAGCAAACGATTTCATACATTCTTTACAAGTAAAGGGCCTTTCTCCTGTGTGTTTATTGAAGTGCGTCTCTAACTTTTGTTTCGATTCGAAAACCTTCTTACATTGTTCACATTTAAAGGGTTTTTCCCCTGTATGCTTTCTCAAGTGAGTCACCAACGACCACTTCAGACAAAATGATTTCTTACACACTTCACAAGAAAATGGTTTTACTCCCATATGTATTCCTATGTGCTTCAACAAGACTGCTTTATTACTGAAAGATTTCTTACACTCTTCACAACAAAATGGTCTTACTCCCGTATGTATTTTTATGTGCCTCACTAAGCCTTCTCTCTTACTGAAAGTTTTCTTACACTCTTCACAAGCAAATGACTTTTTTTCTGAGTGAACTTTTAGATGATTCGACAAGTACCCCAACAGAACGAATGATTTATTACATTCTTCGCAAGTAAATAAATTTTCCCCGGTGTGTATATTCGAGTGTTTCTTCAAATAACATAGTGATTTGAAAGATTTCGTACATACTTTACATTTGAAAGGCCTTTCGCTGCTGTGTGTTTTCAAGTGTTTTAATAAATAATTTCTTCCACGGAATGATTTCTTACATTCATCACACGAGAACAGACTTTCCGATCTCTGGCGGATTAACATATTATTTCTGTGGCCGTTTGCTTTGGTGCAGATTTTAGCAGAACGCGTCCTCTGGCGGTGGAGAGGTCGTCTTCCATTGTTCTGACGCGCGGCTGATCTGGCTGGCACGACTGGACATCGTCTCCTTGCGCGCTCCAACACCGGCGAGGATGTCGTGCCTGGCCTGGTTGAAAATCTCTCCTCGCCGGGCCCTGCGATACTCGGGAGGGGGTTATCTGAAAGCCATAAAACTTTATTTATTGATTGTAGCGGATAAAACCTACTGCTCATGGAAATAACAGTTTAAATCCTATGTGTGTTAAACAAAACGAAAATTGCACACAACGGCCTGTTGCAACCCTAAAAATAATCAAATCAAAAGTCAACATAAATACTCACCGCAGGCGAGGTGAGAGCCATCATCCGAAGCTGTCTGTGACCTCCTGGCGCACTCCTGTTTGATATCAGGTGTCCAGACATCCACCGCATAGTCGGGAGCTTCCGCCTTGATGCGGGGAGCGGCGTCCCCTTCCGGCGGAGCAGAGCTGTAGCCATCTTCCTCGGGAGACTCTAGCTCTCGCTTCACTTCCATATCCGCACCCTATACATGGCACGTAGTAACATTAAACAAAAAATACACAATCTCAAACCCGGGTGCTTATATTTATTTATTTATTTAACGCCCTTATAATATACAAAATATAAAATAAAAAAAAATAACATAAGACAGATATACAGTTAAAAGGTTCAAGTACATATAATAGATTTGTGTACATTTAGATTGCTGTTAAAAGATTCATGTATATATAATAGATTTGTGTAAATTTAGATTGCAGTTCAAAAGATTCAAGTACATCTTATAGATTTGGGAAAATTAAAAAGATAAGTTTAAGTAATAAGAAGGAAAAGAAAAAAATATCCATTACCATTTAGTTGAGATGTAAAGAATTGTATCAACATTGTCCTATATACTTTATGTGTTCTAAAGAAGTTTTCGCGAAGAGGTATATGCATTACGAAATACTATTCTATACTGTTTACCGTAAACAAACTCACACCAACCGCTATCTACACGCGACCTCGCACCACCATCCCGCTCAGATAACCTCCGTAGCAAGAACTTTAATAAATCGATCTACTAAATTAACGGATCAATTCAATCACAATAAAGAAATGATTAATATAAATAATATCTTGCAACAAAACGGTTACAAAAAAAAATTATTACACAGAGCTCACAAGCAACCGAAGAATAACAACAACCCTGATACAAAGGGACAATATTTAAGCACGTGTCATCTACCGTACATTCGAGGAGTAACCGAAAGGTTAAGCTAAGGGTACTAAGGAAGAAAAATATTAGAAAAGTCTTTGGAACGGACCGCATAATTGGGGATTTATTATCTAAACCAGTAGACAAGCCGCCAAACGAACACATGGGCGTATATTCTATCCCATGCAAAGATTGCCCACAAACATATTACGGCAACATCGCATCGTATTTCGGAACACGAACTGGATATAAAAAATAAGAAAACCACCTCGACTCTAGCGATGCACACTATGACTGAAGGACATCGCATAGATTTTGAAAATGCACGGACAATTGCAAAACTATCGAATAATACACACCGTATACTCAGAGAGGCCCTAGAAATTCACAAACATGATTTATCCATGAACACAAGAGACGATTCCAAGAGATTACCTGCTACATATCATACAGTGATTAACAAAACAAAATATAAAAATGAATCAAATGTAGAAAATAAAAATAAAAACATTAAACGAAATGTCGACAACCCTAGCATGTGTAAAACCAACAACTATAACAGAACAATCAGTCCAACGCCCCGCCCCGCCGCGCCACCAATCAGAAAAGAGAAAGTAATTAGCCCGCCCCCGCGCACGCCACCATTACTATCACCCCTACGGCGAAGTCTGAGAAATCGAATAGTTGTCTCACAATTATCAAGAGAGACCAGCTTTTTCAAATTCAAATTCAAATTCAAATTCAAATGTTTATTCAATGTTCAATGTTACTTGAGAATGGTTATCCCAGTGTAACTGAAATATAGCACGTAAATAAAATTTTTTTTGCAAATCCGCGAAGTTTCCGAAACATAACCTTTTCATAATGCATATATATATATATATATATGTAATAGATCTGAGGAACGTATGTCGCGACGCCAGAAAGAGATCGCATGACAGAGAGAGAGAATGTATAAAAAGGCGCGTGAATGTCGAGTCGAGCCTCTTTTACTACCATTGTTATCCAGACCGCATCTTACTGTATAAACGATTGTCTAAACCCTTATTGTTACCAAATAAATACTTACGAGAACGAAGTCTTTACTGGAAGCAACCTCATCCCGAAAGAAGAGTATTACAATATATATATTATCAGCAAAAATGTCGACCGCCTCCGCATGTTCATTCCCTAATGAGTATAGTCTGGGGATTACAGAGTTTGCTAATGCTTTCTCTGTAATGTTCCACTATAATAGAAATAATGCATTGTGTCTAGATGACCTCGATGGGGCATATAAGTCGATCAGACTAACAATCTGGGGGCAATCAATCATGTTATTTATGATCCTGTACAGAAATATTAGGTCTGTCAGGGTACGTCTCACAGCCAAATTTATTAGTTGCAAATAACTAAGGATATATTCATAATTGATATCTTCCAAGCGTATATTGAATTTGTAATTAATTATATTAATAAATCTAATATATTACATTATATTATATAAGGCTATTATTACATTGTAAGGTTGTGAAGAAATGACTATGTCTGAATGACCACGTTATGTTGCAATAATCGACTTGTGAAAGCTGAAAACAAAAACATCAAAAAAGGAATGTTTCATTCGTAAATGATATTGTTGTTCCGAGATTTGATGGATCGAGTTGTTGCAACTGGAAAATAAGAATATGAAAGATTTTACAGAATGATCAATGAAGAATTATGGCGGTACGAGAAAACTGCGCTACAGAGTGGAAAGAAATGGATGTTTGGGCAACAATATGTATAGCATCGTGACGAATATACCAGTGTCCAAGATTGACGCAAAGTATATGAGAAGTCCACGGCGTTACAAATTGATTGTAGAAAAGACCTGGTAAGAATTAAATTGAAGAACTTTTCATTAGTTTTCTATCCGCGGAAGACGCGGCACGACCATATTAATCAGATACTGGAAGGTGGTCACTTAGAAGTCTCAACAGCCGTCGAGCTTGCATGCGAAGATGTATGAATGCGGATGAGGCGAGAGCTGTCAGGACAGAAGAGTGAGGCGCTCTATCCTCTCTGCTTACCCCCGTGGTGTGGATGGGGTAAGCAGAGAGGATAGATGACGGAAACGGCGTGACGAAGCTATTTTTATATTGTATGGAAGTCTTTTTGGGTGTTCATAGGGCTTACGACCTATCGTATGGCTGGCTTAAGTGATCACTTTACACAAAAAAAGAATTGGTGAACATTACACTGTGTAAGGTGATGATAATTAAAATACTTGCATTAAAAAAAAAAGCAGCTAAGCAATCGGCTATTACCGATCGCTTACTCCTAGGCTCTGCGGGGGACTATACTGGCCGGTGCGCGGCCGATAGTGGCCACTGCGGCGTTTTCATTTTGTTCATGAAAATTCAAAGAATGTAAATATTGAAACTGTTATATTAGATTCAGAAAGTAATGATGCTCATGTTTTTACGAAATCGTTATAAAAGAATCGCTCAGAAATGTTCTGTTGGTAGATGGTAAATTTTAAATTTACTTGATAATTTTTTATTTTATTTCGTTAATTCTTGTTTATCTTTGCAACAAATTAATAGATTATCGACAAATAGTAAAGTATATGTAGTTTAATTTGTTTCTGCTTTTACGTAAATACAGTTATCATACTTGCGTGTGCGAAAACCATGAGTCATAATAAAGTTATTAAAACATTCATACCACGCACGTGGGATTTCTTTCCGACCAAACAATGCTTTATTTAATTTATAAACTCTATTAGCGTTATCATCATTGACGTATTATAATATAGACACGTTTTTCCAATACTAGCCAGCTTTCATATGTAGCAAATATTGCATTGAAAGAGACAATAAATCACCGACACAAACGCTCTGCGTGTAGACAGAAAAATCAGGGAATTTAAAGTCACGGTGACTAAAATAACATACTCATTCTTACAATAGTGTGCGGCACTCGTTCCGTCGCGCCCAATCGCAAAGAAGGTCCGTTCAATAACGAATACACAATTACCTTACTTTTGAGTTGCCAAGATTTCACGCTTGTAACGTATCTACAGTTTATTGTATCATTGGTTATCATCATACCCAAGTGGCTGTGCCACACACAGTTGATAGAACTTTTCCATTTAAAAAGGCAGTTTCCACATCCATTTGATGTATATCTAAACTATTTTGACGACAACAACACAACAATAGTTTTAAAGTTTGCATTTTAGCAACTGATGAATAAGTATCATCGATATTATCTGTTTTTTGAAAACCTCTAGCTACTAACCCTGCTATTTGCATAATATCAGACTTAGTGGGATTACTGGATAATAAACATAACTGCAATGGGAATTTTTTTGTCACACATAAAGTCGAGTGTTCTGATTTCAAAAATGATATTTATATGCGGCGCAAAAATTTATCAAAATTTATCACAGTTCAAAGTTTCTCAATTTCCACCATATAAAACTGACAGGTGCATGTTTTATCTACGACATGAATGACGCCTTACCGTAGACAGCAAATAAATATTGATTGAATTGATGACTTTATCTATGGATTCACCTTGTGTGAAGTAGCTACTGCAAGGCAAGAAAACAATACGCCGCATTACACACACGGTTTTAATATACGGAAATATTTAATAAATATTTTATGCAGTCAACTACATAATAAAATTACATAGAACATATTGATAATTGATAGAAATTAAACCATTTTATTCTATTATTGATTGACAATAATTTGTAAATCAATTATTGCTCATTTTAAGTATTGAAGCTAACCTTAAACGAAATATGTGATAAAATTAAGCAAACAAACCTAACCTAACCTAAAAATAAGTTTGTAATAAAATTAAACAACCAAACCTAACCCAACCTAAAAATAAATTGGTAATAAAATTAAACAATCAAACCTAACCTTAAAACAATTTCAATCAAATTATTTAACCCGACTTACCTAACCACCATTATCTGAAAGTTATACAATTTGGCAGCTAATCGTAAGAATTCATCGGCTCGATCCACGTACAACTCGTTACACCTTTTTATAAACATGTAACGAGCCGAATTCCCGGGGAGATGGTGCTTACAACTTATTCTGTAGTTGACTGCATAAAGTATTTATTAAATATTTCGTGAAAAACTTGTTTAATATAATTACTTGTTCAATTAAAACCGTGTATGAAATGCAGTATATATATTTTTTCCCTTGTAGTACCTACTTCACACAAGGTGAATCCATAGATAAAGTCATCCACTCAATCAATATTTATCTTCTATCTACGGTAAGGCGTCCTTCATGTCATAGATAAAACATGCAACTGTCAGATTTATATGGTGAAAATTGAGAAAGTTTGAACTGTGATAAATTTTTGCGCCGCATATAAATATCATTTTTGAAATCAGAACACTCGACTTTAAGTGTGACAAAAAAAAATTCCCATTGAAGATGTGTTTACCTATTATCCATAATAGCTGACTTAGTTTATGGTACAATTTATGTTCTCTTTTATTATTATTATTATTATTATAATCGATTGGAATAAGCAGCTATTACAATAAATTATCAGATAAATGTATTGAGTGTGTTTTTAATAATCAAACAATAAATATTTAGTAACCATGCACACTACCGCACTAATATTTTTTTCTAAAAAATTCACTAAAAAACTTTTCATATTTTGAGGAAAATACTTGAAACGTATGAAAGAAATGATATACATTGGAATTGTTATACTGTCAGAGACCTGTAAAGCCGTACCTCTGTCCGGGAATAGGGCGAAGCTGTCAGACAGCGGATGGCAGCAAGGAAGGACGCCCAGCACTCACGTCACCACACGTCACACGGCGGGTGCCCATAGATAGAGTCGGGTCGTAGATAGATGTGTTATACTATTAATACTAATTCAAATGATAATAAAAAAGGCAATGATAATTTTAGAGGAAAGTCATTATAATTGGTCTTATATGTTTTCTTTATACTTATTCCAACCGACCGCTATAAAAAACGACATAAGTTTGTGTGCATCACTAAAAAACGTCTTCTAGATAAATTACAAAATTCTATGATTTTTTCCTATATGGAACCTAGAATGTCATCTTTTTACTCCTTTCTTTCAACTCGTAGCGTCTGCTTGTCTGCCGAAAAAACTTTGTATTTTTAACCCTTTCCCGTGATTCAATCGAGCTGAAACTCTGCAGGCCGACTCATGGTGACGATAAAAATGATCTAACAAATTTTTGTTTTAAAAATTTAATAATTATAGTATAATTTTGGATTTTTCGAAATTTTAACTATTTATATATAGTTTAATTTTCAAGTCCGACGCGTGGAGTCCGCGCGAAACCTGTTTCAATGAGAAAGGGAGTATAATAAAAAACTTGATTTTTGTGGGTTAGGTTTTTTTAAACATTTGAAGTTTCTGACCAAGATATGCACTGAGGTGCGTTGTGAGTGTCCGCCTCTCAGAAGGCAGATCTCCGGCTAGCTTGCCGCTCTGTTGTGTCATCAAATCACAATTGAACGTAGTTATGCAGAAAAGCGCCAGCCACAAAAAACTCAAACTGAGATAGAAGCACTTTTGTCTAAAAATGGAATAATCAAATCTACACAAAACCTAGAATGTTCCTTACTTCAAAAAAATATAAATAATATATAAATTCCAATTTCTAATAACTGTAAAGTGGATTTGAGTATGGATTTCTAGAAATATTAGTGTTTTTTCAACTGTCTGGATCTTATTATGTCAAATATGCATTCTGCAGAAAACGGCCAGAGTCACTTATCTGTTATGAATATCTAGTAATTAAATTTACATTTGTATGGAATTTTTACTATCACCATGTCAACATGTATTTTTTAAACTTTATAATAATACTGAATATATAACTAAATAATATAAAGGTAACCTTTTTTATAATATACATATATATTATCTATTTTATATACATTTTAGGAACTTTTTTCATCTACCAGAGACTCTGAATAAGTGTAGCTATGCTGTATTTAATGTATATAAAACAACCAGAGCTACCAAAAACTATGTGTATATAAATAAATATAATGCTGTATTATTTTATATTAAATAGTTAAGGTTATTATTACGAATATCTAGTTAATAAATTTATATTCCTGCGGGATTTTTATAATCACCATAAATTAAATAAAAATAAAAATTATTTAAACTTTGTAGTTAACTGACTAAACATCACACTATTTCCCCGAAGTGGTAGGCAGAGAGGATAGAATTCCACACTCTTCTGTCTATCTATTTCATCTTTAGTGGATTTCTTATAATACATAATACCGAGGCTGTTTAACAAAATACCGGATGAACAAAAAAACGAGAATGGACAAAAAAAAATTAATTTTTTTTATAATGAATTATGAATATTATACAATAACATGATTGTGTGAGTATGAATATTGTTTCTATAGACAAACTTTATATACAGTTTCGTAGAATGTCTTAAGATAATATTGATACCGATTTAAATAATAAATATAAACATGTGAACTAAAAAGAAAACTTCATTATATATATGATTATATTTTCGTTTAAATCTATCACTCCTAGCCAAGCTTCGATCCGGCGGCGAATCAGTATTACCGACATTTTAGCAACTAAATCTACCTCGACTAACCATTTTAAAATTATTTTGAAAAGTTAATGTTCGTAAAATATATCTTTAGCACTTTAAAATGCAATAAGGTGATGCACCGCAATAACACAAGGCATCAAGCAGCAAACTCACCGAATCGTAACGAACAACTAAAATCTGTCTAAAACCATACAAAACATGGACATAATGTGGCCAGTAACGAAAAATGCAGAAACTCAACTAGCTGCGTGGTCGCTTTTAGCAGATAGTAGGTATGCGTCAAAACAACACAACGTACATAGTTGTAAAAAGCGACCAGCCCCCGTGACCGCTTTCTGCGGATCGGACTACCTGAAAGGTTAGGTACAAACGCTATTGTGTAGAAAACGGACAAGTGCCGTGGTCGTTTTCTGCTGATTATGTTTTGGGGTAATAGTCATATTATAAGTGGCGTGGGCACTTTCTGCAGATTTTAAAATCTTGTTTTCGCGATCCGTAAATATTTCAGAAGGCGATTACTGTTAATTTTTATATGAAAGCGGCTTGGTTGGTTTCAGTAGAACATAGAATTGACCTTAGTCTGTCCGATGACATCAATATCTCATTTTTACCAAAATTGTGGCCTGGCGCTTTTCTGCATAACTACGTTCAATTGACGATGGTCACTATTGAAAGGTGGCGGGAATTGAAACACATGATTAAAATTTATTTACATCACACAAATGTTCCTATCGTTAAGCCTATCATCTAATCTAAGTATCGCACTAGAGACCTCGGCGTTGGGAGGCTTGGAGACATTCCTCGTCCCGGCGGTGCTGGACTCCGCAGTCCTGTGCGCCCCAAGGCCGGCATCCATTGCCCGCGGCTGGCTGCTTCCGAACCGGCCGGATCTCGATCTCAATAAGAGCTAAAATATTCAGATTAAAGCGTTACTTAGCTATGGACCGATGGTAATAATTTAAAAAAGCAAACGACGCTGATGGGTGCAAATCGCAAAAGTCTGTGGTTTTTACTTTTCTATTACCATCGGCCAGGTGCGCCTGTTGATCCGTGCCGCTGCCGAGGAAATAACGGGGGAAAGGCGTGAACTCCCGATCCACTCGCGCTGTTGGCTGGTTTATCCTGGGTCTCTATTTGGTCGGGCTACGTCTTCAAAGTCTCATGCCCCTTGTCAAGTATACATATAGCCTTTGTAGAAAATTGATGATCATATTTTTATAGATATGTGGAGGTGGATGAGCCCTCCGGTTTAGGATGAGTTGAAGCGGTGTTGATGATGTAAAGTCACGATGGTTTTACAGAATTTATTGATTTGCAAAAGTAAAGAATACAGAAGGTACAAGGGTTACAAGTGAAAGCGTGACGTTCGAAGGTGTGACGGCAAGGGCTTCCGCTATACGAGCCTTTCACCGGTTAAGTGAGATAGTCTGCTCTGGAGTCTACCGTTTTTATAGTTGTTGCGGACAAAGGACTCAGCGTATTATGCCTTCGTCTTGCTCGGCCGCTCGTGTGTGCAATATTTATTTGGTCAGCAATGTGAGTTTATCCGCTTTTCATGCCCCCAACCATACGTCGCTTTTATACTTGGTCATTGGTCCGGCTTACGTCGTCGCCTGTTTGCCTTGCTCAGCGATTCTGTCTCAACCTCTGCATCGAGGGCGACGGCCTGCCGTCTCGATGTCAGCATCTGTAGTAACTCATTACACGGGTGTCTGTGTGTATGTGTCTCGGGCCACCACAGATATATCGTAAATTTTCAAGGATCTGTAAAATATAAAATAAAAAACTCAATACTGGTTTTCATCGTGCTACGGAAAATGATTCCTCCCCAGGATGAGAAAGCATATGCTGCGTTAAGTGATGTTTCTGGTTACATGCGTAGGAGCATCGAGCACACGAAAACAGTTTTTCCCTACTGTGAGTGAGCAGATGTCTTCGCAAGGATGCTTTCTGGTTGCAAGTGAACAAGCATCGTGAACACGAGAATGGTTTTTCTCCAGTGTGTGTAAGCAGGTGAGTCTTCAAATTGCCTCTATGATTACAAGTAAAAGTGCACAGCGAACATGAAAACAGTTTTTCTCCAGTGTGAGTCATTTCATGAATTTTCAACGAAGCTTTAAAATTACACGAATAATTACAGTGTGAACATGAAAACGGCTTCTCTGCGCTGTGTGTTTGCATATGGCTTCTCAAGTTGACTTTTAAGTTACTGGCATAAGCGCAGTGCAGACATGAAAACATTTTCTCTTCAGTATGAGTAAGCTCGTATCGTGTTAACGATCCTCTCTGATTGCACGCGAAACTGCACTGCGAGCACGAAAATGGTTTTTCACCAGAATGCGTGAGCGTGTGGCTTTTCAAATATCGTTTTTGTTTGCAGGTGTAGGAGCACTGAGAACATGAAAACTGTTTTTCTCCAGTATGAGTGAGCTCGTGGTTTCTTAATGATGTTTTCCGAGTACACGAATAAGTGCATTGTGAACACGAAAACTGTTTCGTTTTGGTGTGCGTGAACTCGTGAATTTTTATGGATGATTTTCGAGGACATGCATAAGCGCAGTGTGAACACGAAAATAGTTTTACTCTTGCGTGGGTTGAGTCGTGCTTGCTTAAATCTTCTTCCTGGTGACCTGCAATGAAAAAATTGAAATTAAACAAATATTACGAATCTCTATAATTTACAGCTATCGGGGCGTTGCCGGTAGAATGAGATTGCGATAATGCGACGTAAACGTCATTTGGACAAAGCCACTTCCTGTATATCGCACCAAACTTTTCAACCTCCTGGGCTCTAAGAAAAAACATGCGTCTTTCCAGCACAGTCTCTTCAAAAAAAAATGGGTGAACGGATGTGAGAACACTAGGAAGCGTTTTTACGGTGCCTATATAACAAATTGGTCTGAAATCAATTTAGATTGAAACATTGTTTCTTATTCCTAGCTTTTAGTGTTTTCCAATATTGCATATCGTTTTTGATTTTATCATACATTAATTTATGCTTTATATGTATTTATATAATGTTGTCTTTTATAAAGTCTATCTTGCATTATTATTTTTTCTATCGCCTTTTTTCTTCTATATAAACTGCAGAAAATACTTTGAAATGCAAGTGGTTGATGAAATGGTTAATGTAGAATAGGCCTAGCCTAAGTGCTGTATCGCCAAATTATATTCTGAATATATTTTGTGTGAACAAATGAAATAAAATTAAAAAAATGATTATGCTTGCAACTGCTTCAAATAGTTGGACTGTTATTACGGTCGTTAGACATATTTAACTGTAATTTCGGATATTTTATACGCACCGTATGTATCTCGAGAAGCGAATCTCGACGTTTCGTTGGATACTTATCAAACGTTATCAGGAGGACGACCTTTACTCGCGGAGATGGAGGTCGGACTGATTAAAGGTGCTGCTTTCTAGGGCGTAAATTGTATGCACTTTGTTGTGGAGTGTTCTTTTCTTCTACAATAGAGGTCGCCAGTGTGCAATATGTAGCAGTTACGTCGGCGGATTTTACTGCGACTTCTCTCAAGGGTTGAATCAGTGTCGTTAGAACAGGTTGCCAAATACTTGATAGTTTGTCATCTCTATTGAAATTGGTATGTTTGTATATTTCAATGGACTCCCTCACTAATCTGGGTATAAAGTACGGTTCTGTTGATAAGATTTTTGCCTTGTCAAATCTGATGAAGTGACAGAGATTCCCTTTGGATGCATGTTCGCAGATTGCCGATGTATTGGAGTTGTTGTTTTTAATTGCTCCAATGTGTTCCTTCACTGTTCGTTTCCCAATCAAATCATAAAAACACTTCAAAAGTTCCCCTCGTACTTGCACCAGATTCCGAGGTCTTTTTTTAACATTTCACCCCTGGGCAATCGCAAAAATACTGCTCGTGTCGTATTTCTTCACAAACTAGCCACTTCTAGGATTGACCGCCCGGCATTGCTGCAAGAGTCGCGTTGCAGAGTACCTATCCGTATCGAGAGTACTCGAAATCGGTCGAGACCTTCAGCCTTTCACATTGTCATACCAACTATACTTTTTACTTAATTTACTTTACTTTACTTATATTTTTATTCTTATTTACTTTATTTCTTATTTACTTTATATACTTTTTACTCTAAATTACTTAATTTTTCTTTTATTCTTCTAATTACGTTACCATGAAATTAAATATTTAAATGGAGTCTCAATGAATGGAATGGCTACTTACCTTAGAACAGGTATTTTTATGTACCTAGCGAGGTAGGTAACGATAAAGGCCTGCATATTGTATTTGTTGCTTTCTTATTCATAAACTCTGCAAATATTCTTAACATTAATTATGTTTTGATGCAAGCTGTTATAAAAGTTATTGAATTAATAAACGCCGATTTATCGGCACTGAAACTGAACTGAAAAAACTCCTCCCAAAACTCTTTATAAAACGTTCATCTAATTTGTTCAACACAACATTCGACTTGGATCTCTTCAATTCATCAAGATTTTAAAACCCTCGATCCTCCTCCAGATGCTCACATGTTTGTATGCTATTCTTTTCTTTTCGTCTCTTCCTTCTTTTACAAATTAGATCGATTCTTTCCTCCCCAATCCTGATTCCTCTTTCACCTGTAATTATTTGACTCTTTTGGTTTGTTCTAAACGTTAACCTTTTATTTCTTGTATATTTTTAATTTATTTTTGTTATATTATAATACATAACGTATTAAAAATGTCCTTAGTTTTTCACGGCCGTTTAGAATCGATTCGAAACTTTGGCTAGAGACGTCACATATACACGGCAGAATATCCCAGAAAAAGATACAAAGAAGATAACATATTAACTCTGTGGGAACTTGTAAGGTGATCCTGTACTATTTTACAATCACGTGGTACCTGATTTTTATTTGTACTGTTAATTTCCCGTAATTTAATAAATAAATAAAAAATAAAAATATACAGGATGTCTGGTTGCTAGTAGCAAAATCTTCGGGAGATTCTTCACTCAATTTTAAGAAAATATTCTTTAAACTTTCGGTGAAATGTTAACAGTTACGAAAATAAGCGACATAAATGTTTGCATTCGTGTTTCAATATTTCTGTATTATATTTTGTAATAAAAGTAATTTGTAAAAAGTAAAAATAATCGGGAGCTGTATGTAATATTAACAAATTTTCCGGTATAATTGAATGTCGTAATTCCAAAAATGTCCATAAAATAATGTCACACTCTTATGTTAAACGAGTAATTCCAATTTAAAAAATCGTTCGTAAGTTTGACAAATCAGCCTTTTCCTTTGAAGTTTTACGCGTATCTATAGAAATCATTGAATGTCTATAGAAATCATTGAATGTCTATGGTTCGCGTATCTGACATCTCTCAACGCCCTATTCTGCATTTATCTCAAAGCGAATGAATCTTTCACAACCGGTTTAAGTTACTACAGTGAAAATCCAACAGTTTAAAATAAGTCGGTCAGAAATACTGAAGAAAATCAAAACTTTGATTTCGCTTATCTCCGTAACTGTAAATTCAAAATTTAACCCAGTGTGAGAATACTTTCTATTCAAATTTAAAAAAAAAATGACTCCGAAGTTTTTGCAACTAGCGAAAATAAAATCAGTTCAATTAATGTATATTATGGATGTCTCACAGAGACGAAACTGTATTTTATTATTATTATTATGGGAAAGTAGGTATAGAAGTCATTTTATGGTGTATATCGGACTTACGACCGATCGTATGGTAGGCTTAAGTGATCACTTTACACATATGTAACGTTCGCCATTTCCACCATGTCTTACTAATTTTTGAAAGTTGTATATATTTTGTATATATTCATGGTGGAAATGGCGAACGTTACATATGTGTAAAGTGATCACTTAAGCCTACCATACGATCGGTCGTAAGTCCGATATACACCATAAAATGACTTCTATACCTACTTTCCCATAATAATAATAAAAATACAGTTTCGTCTCTGTGAGACATCCATAATATACATTAATTGATTAATGATGTCTCTGTGACAAGAAATCCAGTACTACCGTTCTGAAAGATTTGAACAAACTCAAAAATA
Organism: Agrypnia vestita; assembly: GCA_016648135.1. NCBI lineage: Eukaryota > Metazoa > Arthropoda > Insecta > Trichoptera > Phryganeidae > Agrypnia > Agrypnia vestita. The sequence goes on from JADDOH010002153.1 coordinate 38,201, forward strand.
TTCTGAATAAAATCAGTTCACTAAACTGTACCTACCTATTCGATTCTACTGGCGTATTCCAAGTCCAAGTATTTCTTTAATAATATTATTTTCATGTAGCCTTTATCCATTTTCCTTTAATATAATTATTTTAAAAATATAGGTACTATAGACGTACCACTGTAACTTGGCGTGCGAGGGAGGGCGTCGCTGTCGCGTAACAGAAGTTGTCAGGGTGTAAATTTATTACACAATACATAATGTACCGAATGTCCAGTGACCGGTGTCGTATTAAATACAGAAATTTGGTCGGGCAGCACTAAAGAAACCGTGCAGTAATGGCGGCCGTTCTATCGGTCAAACTGTCAGGCGGTAATATCGGTCCATTATTCGCTTTTTCAGCTTCGCAAAACTTTAATACTTCACTGGCAATTGTTCTTGCACCATCTCGGACTGTTTAGGATGTTTTGGACATAATAATTCAGTGAATATTGGTAATCAAGATGACACAGCTCGCAGCTCAAAGACGAGAATGAACTGAATGACACGGCGAGGGGTTACCGCCGGGTGCTGGCGGGGCGGGTTTAGTTCCAAATTCGCCGCACGCCAAGTTACGTTGGGCAAGCAATAGAGAAACTAACCGCAGACCTATACCAGATATTTAATGGCCGCAAGTTACCGTTATTCTGGTCGGCCTTTCTTGAGCGCTCCGAGCACTCCTGCTTTGTATGAGGAAACGATATATCTATCTCAGCTACTCCATCGCCTTCTTCATCAGGAGCGTCTGAATCAGCATGGTCCATGACTCCAAATTCTCCAGCGATCATAAAACGCTATGAACGTCAAATTGCACCTATCCGTGAACAATTGACTAGAACGGTCCATAGACAGATTATCATATAAAAATCTTTACAGATCTTAAGGCCCCAGTACACATTGGGCCAAGCACGGCAAAGCGCCAAGGTGGGCCAACGTCTTATTTCTTCTTCTATAATTTATTATGCTGCCTATTCTATAAAAACACTATTACAAATTTTAATTTCATTGAATTGTTTTGCTTTCGTTTACGTTCCGCATCGCATCCATTTTTAAATAGAATATAAGCTATATTTCAAATACAACGCAAGCCGCCGCCCAATGCCGCAAGATTGGCCTAGCGGTGGTGCGGGGAAGACTCTCCTCTGCGCACACAGGGGGTTAAAGCCGTGTGCCCAGGCCCCGGCCTTGTCCAGCTCCGACCGCGGTCAGCGGAGCAGCCTTCGCTTCCCGGGCTCCTGCCCTCGGCGGCAGCGCTCCATCCGCCGCCCGAGATCGTGGGCCAGCGCCATGAGGAAGTTTTGAGGAGAGAATGGCCTGCAGCGCCTAGGACCACCCATGCGATGGCCGCTCCACGACGGGCTCCCGAGGAGGGCCTGACGCCTTTCTGCAGCTCGGCGGTGACCAGGGGACCGACGCCACGTGCTTCCGCGACCTGGACCACGTGCGCTCCCCGCGGGTTGCCGCGACTAGTGATGCTTGGTACGCGAAGCCATTCGCGGTCTCTACGCCAATAGTGACGACGACATGTATTTTTTTTTGTGATGTTTTTGGATTGAAATGTGAAAAAACACGACAAATTAATGTGGAGAGGGGTCGGAACTGTTTATGTTCACACTAGGAATAGTTAATATAGTTTTAGATCGTAAGGCTTAATTGAATACTTGTGAATGTGAATAAACGTGTAAATATAATTGTCATATTGTTTTTGTAACTCCCCATACTTTCCTTGAAATTTAATTGATAAGGTCGCTTCGCATAATCTGCGTCTCACGCGGATTGTTTGAGAGAAACTTCCATATCAAAGGTTAGTTATCCTCCTTAGGACTCGAGTTGCAGGCTGAGTAGGCACCGTCGATATTTCAATTTAATGTTATTATTATCTATGATCTACGGATGTCTATGGATAAGCGCCGTTTGGCGTGGCAGATAGTATAGTCCGTCTAACTTATCTGAAGAATGGCCAAATTTGGAACTAACGACGCCATATTGGATTATCTACAGCTGACAGCCCTTTGACAGACTTTGTTTACAGAGGGGTTTACTACTGTTTCGATAGTTTTTTAAGAAAATTTTAGATTGTCACCACGCCAAAAACCAATAAAAGCGGTGTTCGGGAAATAATCTTGAAAATGCACACGTTTTTTGAAGAGAAACAACGTCTAAAAGCCCCAATTATACCGTTTGATTTTGTTCATAGACTTATTGCCGCCAATTCAGGTTAGTGCTGCCATGCAGTTATAATGATTTTCCCATACTTAGTTTTTTATTTTACTATTATACAATTTCTTCAGGTATTTCTGAATTGGCAATTTACAAAATAGTTAAAGAAAGTAAAGTGGCCGTGGAAATGGGCATTAAAATATCTACAACCGGAAAAAAAGAACAAGGATAAGTGGAAAAATTGAATTAGAAGCCGTAAGATGAGAAAAGTTTTAGAACATATTTTATTCGATAATTTTTTACATAGAATTTTTATTATTTATACTTTTTATTACATAATTCATTAACGAGTTCATTTGTATAAACATCTTTTTTCAAAAATAAACTTTTTTATTTATGCACATTAAAGACTGGTTGCATCAACTTAGTTTATAGCAATAGTTCATTTAAAGCATAGATTTTTACGAGAGCGAGTTGTTTGATCGGTGGAAAATGCAAAATATCTCTGCTTTGAACGAAAGATTACTATAAACCAAGTTGATACAAGGGCCCTAAACCGATTTATATCCTTAGGTGTTACTGAATTAAACATGGTATTCATGATCATTAGGTATGAGACACCGAATAAAACCGGCGCCACACTGCGCGGATCTTCCGCCGCGTCTCTTCTGTCGTGGAACATCGCTACATTTCTTTCCATACAATATGCGCTTATTAAACACACTACGCGGATGATCGGTTGATCTATTTGCTTTGCCGATTTGGCACAACGGAAAAAACGCGGCGGAAGGTCTGCGTAACGTGGCGCCAGCCTAAAAGAATTATTATTGTTCGTTTTTTTTCCCGAAAATTGTATTTTTCTTTGATTTTGAAAAAACGCCATTTTGTGACGTTGTGTATTTTACGAATGTACATTTTGATATATTTGTTTGTACGTTAGTTTACATTTTTTGTTTTTTATCGTGTCGTATACTGCTTAATAACTTGTTTAAGAAAAAACAAATTTGCATAAAATTCCCTACAAATTAGATAATTTTTAGACTATGGGCAGTACCACAACGATTGGGACGCCCTCCTTTATTCTCCAGATAAGTTGGACGGACTATACATCGTGTTTCAGGTTCTAATCTACATTTAGTACCATGAACCAAGGTGACCTAGATGCCCGGTGACCTAAAGACCTGACCCTGACCTAAAGGCGACGACGATTTATTCTACATTGTTGTAGAAGCGCCGCCTCCCGATGCGGAACAGGAATAATCTGAGCAGGACAAAATGGCCGACCAGCGCAGCGGTAAGGATATGGTTTTCTCGGATTATTATTAATTTTTGAAGCTATGTATATTTCTTGAACAGCGTTTGAGGTGACATTTAAGTTCAGAATTTTTCACACAATGAAGTTATTTAATACAAATGAGTTTTGGCTAAATTGAAGATTACGGTGTCCATAGCCAATCTTTTCAAGAGTAAGTGTGAATGGTTAAGTGTCTTTATTTCAAAAGGAAATAGAATTGATTGCGAAGTAAGTATTAAAATAGTAATTACACCAAAATTTCATACTACATTTTGACATTTTAGAGGCCTTATCAAAGTAAAATTCATAGACAAAATATAGTCGGAATGAATTTTATTCATAGATAATTCCAAACGTTCACGCGAACTATAGACAATTGATTCTGAATATAAGAACTTGTATTTTTGTAAAGACTTGATTTTTGTGGTTTGAATGCCTTTATTTAACTCTTAAAAGACTGTGCTAAAAATACATTTGGGAACGGTGGTGTAATGCAACGTTACATGATTAAAAATTGACATAGTTTTTAATATTAGGTCCTTACATATGAAATTGGCGTTTAGTATGGGAGGAACATAAAGCCGATTTTTTTTTATTATAATATATTTATTTAATCAAAGTATGTACCATTGCTATCTATGCACTTTTGCCATCTCATAGGTAGTTCATCGATCCCTTTACTAAAAAAACCATTCGGACGGGAATCAATAAAATCTTTGAAGGCGGTTTGGACTGCCCCATCGGAGTTGAATTTTTTCCTTTGCAAGAAGTTATCCAAATTTCGAAAAAATGGTAATCTGTTGGGGCAAGGTCCGGAGAGTACGGTGGATGTCTTAGACATTCCAATTGAAGCTCCTCTAATTTGGTAGCCGTCTGTTGTGCAGTGTGTGGTCTAGCGTTATCATGAAGCAGCAGTGGCCTAGAGCGATTAACCAGCCTTGGTTGTTTAGCAGCTAGCTTTTCCATCATAGTTTGCAGTTGCTGACAATAGACATCTGCCGTAATCGTCTGGCCAGATTTAAGAAAGCTGTAGTGAACGACACCAGCACTAGTCCACCAAACGCTCACAAGTAACTTTTTTGGAGTCAATTTTCGCTTGGGGCATGGTTTGGCTGGTTCGGCAGGGTTCAGCCATTGCGATGAGCGCTTCCGATTATCGTACAGGATCCACTTTTCATCACAGGTAATGATTCGATTTAAAATCCCTTCATTATTGTGCCGGTTGAGTAATGCAACGCAGCAGTCAACGCGCGTTTGTTGATTTGCTTCACTCAATTCGTGAGGTACCCACCTTTCAAGCTTTTTCACCTTACCAATTTGCTTCAAGTGGATTAAAACAGTTTTATCACTAACACCGCAGCCTGCAGCTAACTCGGATGTGGTTTGCGATGGATCCGCTTCCACAATAGCCTTCAATTCTTCATTATCAACTTTGGTCTCCGGCCGTCCACGGGGCTTGTTCTGCAGGTCGAAATTTCCAGAACGAAAACGTTGGAACCAAAAACGTACTGTGTTTTCTTTTGCGGCACCGTCGCCATATACATCATTAATCCTTCGAGCCGTTTCTGCAGCACTGGTGCCACGGTGGAACTCGTAATCGTAAATAACGCGACATTTCAAGTTTTTCATTTTGTAAACTGAGTGACGTAAAGAAAAAAGAATTGAGGAAAAAACAAATGAATTATAATTTTCAAAACACAAATACATGAGTAAATAGCTGTATAAATTTGGATTTGGAATTCCTAACCAAAGAGAAGATATTTGACATCAAATTTGCTAGTACGGCAAAACGCCAATTTCATATGTAAGGACCTAATACGTGGTAAAAAAAATATATTTTCAACACAGATAAGACTTTTCAAACGTCCCTTAATATAATTATGTAAGATAAACGTACATTTTTGCATTATTTTAGTAAATTATCGGAAAATCATGGCATATCGAATTCACGTACGCTCACGCCGACGCATCATTACCAACTGAATTCGACGACGCGGCCGACTGCGGTTCGTCTTTGTCTAACCCGTGTTAGCGTGTCTAACTTTGTCTGCCTGCTCTTTCGATATTGTTTTCTCTTTCACCGAAGCCCAAGCAAGCGTGTCTCTGTCCTACGTGAATCGTGTGGTATTGTCGTGCTCTTTCTTACTCGATTAAACTGCGACGTGCAATATTCTGATCTTTTTTACTCACTGGCCGAAAATACGAGAGTAATGAATAAATGTTTCTTGATTAAAAAATATTGGATGATTACAAAAAATGTGACGTTTTAGGTTTGGTAAATAAGGTAGATATTAAATATTTTCTATTACATGTATACCTACGTTACATCACCGACACGCAAGGAGTTAAAAAAATTGTCTTTGCTTAGTCGAGTCCAATAAATTCTTTTTTTCTTACATTTCCGAGATTAAATTTGCAAAATGTATTTTTTGGTTTCGTTTAGGTTAGGTTTGGTTTGTAGGTCAGGGCTTCATATTCTTCAATTGTTCTATTTAATATTTAAATACCAAAATCCTCACGATGGTTCGTCATCTCGGCATCTGCGAAGCTTGATAGATGTCGCCGCTGAACTGGATATAGTCCGTCGCTTTGCCAACGTAGAACAGGGATCTGTAGGTAATCTGCGGATATCTCTTACGGTGTCAGTTATGGTGGCTGGTTCGTTTCGCACTTGCTCACGTTCAAATAGTTCTGCATTTCGTGGTATTTTCGCAATTATGCTGTGAGAAGTGATGCACTGCTTATTTTTTAGTAAGAATACGCGACGAATTTTATTGCTACGTCTTTCTACGTAGTTCCTTTTTATTCTTCAAAACAATGGCGAATTAACATGAAAGAGGTATATGTTGATTAATTTGATTATGAAAAATATTATTGAGAATAATTAAAATAAATTGAAGGAGCGTACACTCATATTCGCGTGGTAGAATTTACACTTCTTTGGCGTGATTGTGATAATTTATATTTACAGTAATACGATGTCTAAAAGATGATACATTTGTTTTTATTTTTTCAAAGTGGTACACATGTAACTATTGGCTTATGATAGCTAAATTAAGAGATAAATGTCTTCAAATCGACGTCTCACGATGATTCGAAGGCATCTATCGCCGCAGCATCGCAGACATGACACGACGAATTAAAAAACGAGTGCATTTTCAAAAAAGTCCGATAGCTTTCCCACTTTCACGAGTGAATCAATTTTCGGCCTAAAACGGTTCCGTATTCAAAATTTTGGAAACTATACAACTTTGACAGCCATTTTGAATGTCGAATAAATGAATGTGTTTTTTTTAAACAAATATCTGACAATTAGATATGTCGGTTTTGTAAAACATCGATAATACCATGAAATCCTATTACACTTAAATCCTTATTTCAATAAAAAGTTCTAATTTTCAATTGAATAACCAATTATTCGTCAACTTTTGAACTGAGCATCATTATGATTGGGACACGATTCAAGATGGTCGAAATTGCATTATTTATATAACTGGAACACTAACTTCAAGTGAATACATTTTGTTCCCGTTATAATTCTTTTTAATAGAACTTCCGTAACAATAAAAATTTTATCCCTAATGCGCCAAAAGAGGATAACTTGAAAAAGTGTGAATTACATTTGGACGTCAATAACAAATTATTACTGCTCTTGGTCGTAGTCGTGAATTATAGTGAACGCTATTTGTATAATTAGTATGAGTAATCAAAGACCATAAACTAAATGTTAGAACACCATCTAGAGAATAGCCCTCGAATGATTTAAGGAATATATTGTATAATTAATGCCCAATAAATATAAAAAATACTATTAAACTAAACACGCATGCAGAAGCTTCCAGAAAGTTATATAGCCTCCTCGGATGGTTAAGCGAAGTGTGGCAGCGGTCCGAAGTTACTAGGCAATTATATGCGCATGGGGCGGGGCGACGTAGCTTTATATAGCTCGCCACCGCGCGCTAGCATTTGCACGTAGCTGCGTCCAGCGAGCGACATGTATTCTGAAATATGAAAGTGTTAACTAGGTATCTACAAATGAGGTTGATCATTTACTCTAACCCCATAGCGGCAAATACGTGACAATATTATGATATTTATAGTAACGGTCGAGTTTGGATCACTTTTTACTTCCAAATAACTCCATCATTTATTTGTGTTAGGTTATCAATGAGATTTATTTATAGTCAGTTTATAGTTTAAAGTACAAAAAAATATCGGTGTTCTCATGAATTGAAAAAGTTAATCTGCAGTTCTTGAATGATTGGAGAGTCACTAACGGTGAATGAATGAAGTGGGGTGATGAAGAAGTTCGCCTCTAACTGCGTGTTCAATAAGATGTATGTTTGTGTAGTATGAGAATGGTGAGCAAATTGAGATACACAGATAAACAGGAATAAACACAGTATCTCCGTTACCGACGTAGAGGAGGAAATGGCGGTGAAACGAGGGTGACCAGAATTTATGTCCGCCCGAGTGCCTCTTTATAAGGCTGCATTACCATAAACACAATAAAATATTCCCTTGATACTTTTCTTTTGCAGGTCAGTCTAGAATGCACGATTCTGTGACTTCAAGCAGCCCAATCGTGCCTCCAACTACACCTGGAACTGAAATTGATTTGGAGACCGAATTAACTGTCAAACAAGCCTCAAGTAAAAGTGAACTTTATTCCACTGGTAAATCATTCTCAGACCCGAACCCGCGCAATGAGAGAGCGTCCTCAAATATTGTCATGTCTTCAGATACTGGAGGGAAACCGTTTTCATGTCCGCAGTGCAATTATTCATGCATACGAATATCAAACTTAAAAAGACACATGCTTACTCACACAAAGGAAAAACGGATTTCATGTTTGCAGTGCAATTATTCATGTAAACAAAAATCTGACTTAATAAACCACGTTCATGTCTGCACTGGAGAGAAACAGTTGCCATGTGCCCAACGCAATTATTCGAGTAATCGTAAAAATAGATTAAAGTTGCATCAGCGTTTACATTCTGGGGATAAATTGTTTTCATGTTCACAATGTAAATATTCATGCAATCGAAACTCAAACATAAAAAGGCATATTCTTACACACACTCTAGAGAACCTATTTCGATGTTCGAAATGTAATTATACGTTCAATGAAAAATCAAGCCTTCAAGTTCATCGTCGTACCCACACTGAAGTGAAACGATTTATATGTTCGTTGTGTAATTATTCATTCAACCGAAAATCAAGCTTAGAGTCGCATGTATTAACGCACTCCGGAAACAAACCTTTTGCATGTTCTCAGTGCAGTTATTCATGCCATCGAAAATCAAACTTGAAAAGACACATGTATACTCATAGTGCAGAAAAACGGTATTTCTGTTCACGGTGCAATTTTTCATGTAATTATGTATCAAGCTTAAAAAGGCATGTGCTTTCTCACACTGCAGAGAAACGGTTTTCTTGTTCACGATGCAATTTTTCGTGCGATCAAGAATCAGTCTTAAATACACACGTTCTTTCGCACATTATTGAGACACTATTTTTATGTTCACAGTGTAATTTTTCTTGCAAGACAGAGTCAGATTTCAAAATACACTCTCTTATGCACCTTAATGAGAAAGTATTTTCATGTCCACAGTGCAATTTTTCGTGCTATAATGAATCTGACCTTAAAATGCATATTCTTACGCACATTAGTGATAAAGCATTTTCATGTTCACACTGCGATTTTTGGTGCAATGAAGAATCAGACTTTAAAATCCACGTCCTTAAGCATATTAGTGAGAAACTGTTATCTTGTTCATATTGTGAATTTACTTGCAGTAAAAAATCGAGCTTCAATAGTCATATGCTTACCCATTTTGGAAAGAAAAAATTTTCTTGCTCATTGTGCAATATTTCATTTAAACGAAATTCAGACTTAAAATTGCATGTTCTAACGCATAACGAGGAAAAACCATTTGCCTGTTCACATTGCCATTATTCTTGTCATCAAAAATCAGACTTAAAAAGACACATGCTTACTCACAGCGAAGAGAAACAGTTTTCATGTTCGCAGTGTAATTATTCTTGCAATAAAGAGTCATTCTTAAGAATTCACATTCTTTCACATACACGCGAGAATATGGATTCAGGTTCACCGAGCAATTTTTCAAGCGGTGAAGAATCAGACCTTAAAATGGACGATCTTATAAAAAATAGCGAGAATTTACTTTCATGTTCACAGTGCAATTTTGCATGCTATGATGAATCGGACTTCAAATTACATATTCGTACGCACGTTATAGAAACAGTGTTTTCGTGTACACAATGCAATTTTTCGTGCCATAATGAATCAGACTTAAAAATACACATCCTTAAGCACATTAGAAATCAAGTGTTTTCGTGTTCAAAGTGCAACTTTTCATGCAATAACGAATCAGACTTTCAAACGCACATTTCTTCGCACAAAAGTAAGAAACTGTTAACTTGTTCACATTGCAAATTCACGTGTAGTCAAAAATTGAGCTTAACAAGTCATTTTCGTACCCACATTGCAGAGAAAAATTTTTCTTGTTCATTGTGCAATAATTCGTTTAAACGAAAATCTCACTTAAAATCGCACGTGTTTACACATACCGGGGAGAAACCATTTGTCTGTTCACATTGCCACTATGCGTGCCATCGTAAATCAAACTTGAAAAGACATATTATGCTTGCTCACACCAAAGAAAAACTGTTTTCGTGTTTGCAGTGTAATTATTCTTGCAATGCAAAGTCATCCTTAAAAATTCACGTTCTTTCACACACACGCAAGACAATGTTTTCATGTTCACAGTGCAGGTTTTCGTGCAATGATCAATTTGAACTTAAAATGCACGTTTCTACGCACTTGAGTGAGAAATTATTAACTTGTTCACATTGTGAATTCACTTGCAGTCAAAAATCGAGCTTAACAAGTCATCTTCGCACCCACATAGGAGAGAAAATATTTTCTTGTTCATTGTGCAATTATTCATTCAAACGAAAATCAGACTTAAAATCGCATATGCTAACGCATACTGGGGAAAAACCATTTGCCTGTTCACATTGCCACTATTCCTGCCGTCAAAAATCAAACTTAAAAAGACATTTGCTTACTCACAGCGAAGGGAAACGGTTTTCATGTTCTCAGTGTAATTATTCTTGCAATGCAAAGTCATCATTAAGAATTCACGTTCTTTCACACACGCGAGAGACGATTTCATGTTCACAGTGCAATTTTTCATGCTATAATGAATCAGACTTAAAAATACACATTCTTACGCACACTAAAAAAAAAGTATTTTCGTGTTCAAAGTGCAATTTTTTGTGTTATAATGAATCTGACCTTAAAACGCACATTCTTACGCACGTCAGTGAGAAAGTATTTTCGTGTTCACAGTGCAAGTTTTCGTGCAATGAAGAATCAGACTTCAAAATGCACGTTCTTACGCATATTAGGGAGAAACTGTTATCTTGTTCACATTGCAACTTCACTTGTAGTCAAAAATCGAACTTAACAAATCATCTTCGTACCCACATTGGAGAGAAAATATTTTCTTGTTCGTTGTGCAATAATTCGTTTAAACGAAAATCCCACTTAAAATCGCACGTGTTTACACATACCGGGGAGAAACCATTTGTCTGTTCACATTGTCGCTATGCGTTCGATCGAAAATCAAACTTAAAAAGGCATATGCTTACTCATAGCGAAGAGAAACGGTTTTCATGTTCACAGTGTAATTATTCATGCAATGTAAAGTCATCCTTAAAAATTCACGTTCTGTCACACACACAGAAGACAATGTTTTCATGTTCACAGTGCAATTTTTCGTGCAATCAAGAGTCAGACCTTAAAATGCACAATCTTACACACAATTCCAAAAATTCACTGTCATGTCCACAGTGCAATTTTTCGTGCTATAATGAATCAGACTTAAAAATACACATTCTTACGCACATTATTGAGAAAGTATTTTTGTGTTCAAAGTGCAATTTTTCGTGCTATAATGAGTCGGACCTTAAAACGCACATTCTTGCACACGTTAGTGAGAAAGTATTTTCGTGTTCCAAGTGCAATTTTTCATGCAATGACGAATCAGATTTGAAAATCCACGTTCCTACGCATTTAAGTGAGAAACTGTTATCTTGCTTCAATTGTAAATTCACGTGCAGTCAAAAATCGAGCTTAACGAGTCATCTTCGCACCCACATTGGAGAGAAAATTTTATCTTGTTCATTGTGCAATAGTTCATTCAAACGAAAATCAGCCTTAAAGTCGCATGTGCTCACGCATAGCGGGGAAAAACCATTTAGCTGTTCACACTGCCACTATTCATGCCATCGAAAATCAAATTTAAAAAGACATATGCGCACTCACAGCGAAGAAAAACGGTTTTCATGTTCACAGTGCAATTTTTCGTGCAATGACAAATCAAACTTAAAAATGCACATTCGTACGCACATAAGTGATAAAATCTTTAGTTGTTCACATTGTACATTTACATGCAGTAAAAAAACAAGTTTTAATAGACATCTTCTTACCCATTTTGGAAAGAAAATATTTTCTTGTATATTGTGCAGTTATACATTCAAACGAAAGTCAGACTTGAAATCGCATGTGCTTACGCATACTGGAGAAAAACCATTTGCCTGTTCACATTGCCACTATTCATGCCATCGAAAATCAAACTTAAAAAGACATTTGATGACTCATAGCGAAGAGAAACGATTTTCATGTTCACAGTGTAATTATTCATGCAATGAAAAGTCATCCTTGAGAATTCACATTCTTTCACATACACGGAAGACTATATTTTCATGTTCACAGTGCGATTTTTCATTCAGTGATGAATCAGACTTAAAAACACACGTTTTGACGCACGTTAGTGAGAAAGTATTTTCGTGTTCACAGTGCAATTTTTTGTGCAGTGAAGAGTCAGACTTTAAAATGCACGTCCCTACGCACATAAGTGAGAAACTCTTCACTTGTTCACATTTTAATTTCACATGCAGTCAAAAATCAAGTTTTAAAAGGCATCTTCGTACCCATGTTGGAAAGAAAATATTTTCTTGTATATTGTGCAGTTATTCATTCAAACGAAAGTCAGACTTGAAATCGCATGTGCTTACGCATACTGGAGATAAACCATTTGCCTGTTCACATTGCCACTATTCCTGCCGTCAAAAATCAAACTTAAAAAGACATTTGCTTACTCACAGCGAAGGGAAACGGTTTTAATGTTCTCAGTGTAATGATTCTTGCAATGCAAAGTCATCATTAAGAATTCACGTTCTTTCACACACACAGAAAACAATATTTTCTCGTTCACAGTGCAATTTTTCGTGCAATCAAGAGTCAGATCTTAAAATGCACGTTCTGACACATAATATAGAGAAACCGCTTTCGTGTTCACGGTGCAACTTTACGTGCAATCAAAGTGACGTATTAAGAATTCATCTGCTTTCACATTCTTGAAGGAACTTGTTTTCATGTTCAAATTGCACTTATATGACTAATAAGAAAGGTAATTTAAGAAGACATGAGCTTATTCACCGCTGAGTAATACTGGTAACATTGTAAAAAACAACTTAAAGGGGTTGAACTTTTTTGACGCCTCAGATAATACTTTAGTACTTTTAACTTTATCAAATTATGGAACATAGAACTCGCATACGTACTGTTTTTCGTTTATTTAGAAATTTTTTAGACTTGTAAAACGCGTCATATCTTAGTAAGCTTATTCTATAATTATATTAAAAATATAAAAAAACATCACCACAATGAGTCCTATGCAAAAAAATGCAATAATGAATGAAATATCGATGTAATAGGTTTTTGTAGGTTCAAATTTTTAGAACTCCAGTTCCACGTTTTTTGTAAAAAAATATATAATATTGTAGAGCATAAGATGTATTATTAATTATTTATGTATAATTGATTATATATTGATTGCATTATAGATTAGGATGTATTATAGATTTTATTATTCTAAAGGAAATGTAAATGTAAATATGTAAGTTATTATGGATTGTGTGTCAATGATAGATTGTAGAATATAAAATGTAAAACACAAGTCTATCACCCGTATTCTGAAAATAGCAATCATTGCCATTTCGGTATCTATTGTGACACCGTCAATTTTGACGTAATTTAATTTGACAGGTTTGTAATTAATGAATTCAACTTATCAAAAAGCTCTAAACGTAAAAAAATGTTAAGTTATTTACAATTTGTATTGAACTCGTTAATTCCAAACCTGTCAAGCTTAGTAACGTCGAAATTGACGGCGTTAAAATGTTATGCAATAGCTGCCAAAATACTGAAGTAGCGATAATTGCTATTTTCAGAGTACCGCCGAGTATGGGGATTTTCAAATGGAATTTCATTTCAAGTTTTTTTTCAAATTTTATGAAATGACTAGCCGCTAACGAGGCGCGGGAGCCTGAGTGTGATACGTCAATTAGCGCGCGGCTCAGATTACACACCAAATTACATGGCCTTAACATTTTTAATATTATTATGATCAGCAACAAAAATTCACCAAACCGTCGTCCATTCGAAAATTCACCAAAGAGTTGCTGCTGTACATATACTTTATGTTCTTAGTCGATGAAATTAGTTTGTAATTTATTTATTATGATCAGCGACAAAAATTCACCAAACTGTCGTCATTAAAGTGTTGCCGCTGTAAATATACTTTAAGTCCTTAGTCAATGAAATTAGTTTGTGATTTAATCTGAAATTAATCTTAGGTTTAAGCGAATAAAGATAAATTTAACAAAAATATGGTGTTCACTTCATGAATTTTCAGTTTAAAAACTGCAATTATTGTTTTCCGTGATTTTTCACGGGTTTATATATATATATAATATATATATATATATATATATATATATATATATATATATATATATTTTTTTTTTTTCTTTTTTTCTTTTGCAAAAATCTGTGTCCGAAATATTCGATGTTCACTCGATTTGTCTGCGAAATTTGTGTCATCAAATTTGTCCAATCACCACCCTGATTTTGGGCCTACCAAATATATGGAGAAAATATCTATTAGGTGGGTTGCTTGATGCGTGTGGGGGAAAGATTCCCACACGACATAGAGAATCTGCCGGCGGTCAATGTGTGGGATCGCGTGTGAATGAATGTATGTGTTCGGCAAATCTAGTAAGCAGCATAAATAACACCGGCCTTTGCGTTACCGAAAAGGAGAAAACCCCCGAACACGTGTTATTTGAGTCTGCCTCTCTGTACCTAAATGCTGAAAATTAAAAAAAACAGCGGCAGACTACACACAACTAGCTGTGCAATTCAGATTGAGACTAAGAGTGAAAAATCAATTTACAAATTGCATTTTGTTTTTGCAAAACCACAGTCTAAACTACTCATCCAAATATGTTGTGTAAAAGGCAATTTTTATCAACATAACATTATCTGCTTAAATTAACCCCGACAGATTAAAATGATCTTCAAGTTTGTGGTTACTGGGGTATTATGCCGTGTTGTTACGACCTTTCGGGCCGACGTTTCGGATCCCATTGCAGGGTCCATCATCAGAGCTGATGCGTTGTCTTGAATGTTGGTGTTGTGGTTAAGTATCGGCTTGCAATACCGTGCCGAAGTAATGATGTGTTGTTTTGTGTTATATGTATGATTCATCTGTTGTCTGATTATTATCTCTGCGGAGTCTGCGACGAGAATGACTTTAAAGCGCCGGATTCCAAGATGTTTTTAATTTGAGACCATAATCTCTATTAATGTTTATCGGATGCTTGTAGATTTCTAGTGCTTCCTTGATAAGACGCGCATGGTGACTCTTAGGCTTTCCAAGGATTTTCGGTTCGAATGCAAAATGATGGCCGGTATCCAGAAAATGCTCAGCCAGTGCTGATTTTTCTGGATGACCGAGTTTGCATGCCCGTTTGTGCTCGTTGACCCTTTTGGAAATGGTACGCGCCGTTTGTCCCACGTATACTTTATCGCAGTCTTGACAATCGAGTCTATACACACCGTCTGTTTCTAAGCGATCAGCAAAGGATCGAGATCGAAAGGTCGTAACAACACGGCATAATACCCCAGTTAACACAAATTTGAAGATTCTCAGTGGCTGTGAAAACCTAAGAACATTCTTAGAATATACGTCGCTAGTAAGAAACATTTATTTATTAATTCTTTGTATTACTATTATATTATTATTATTCTTTACTTTATGGCCGACCACACAATTGTTGAAAAGTCGTTGGTGAAAGTGAACCGAACAGTTCATTTATTCTTAACGGTTAACAGTTCAAAAAGCACAGATTATTTATGAACGAACCATCTCTAACGAGATAAACACATTATCTATGGCATCTGTTACGAAATGTGGATCGATTTTTTGACAAAAACCACAGTTTTCTTTCAGGATGGCATATCATTTACCCTTATCAGAATCCACCACAAATAGCCTCCTTTCAAACTACATCCAAAATGAAATAAATAACATACTTGAGAAGAAATATAAACATGCCTAGATAGGGCCCTAGAAATCGAGATCAGGTTCTTAGAATTGAAACATTAAAATCGTAAACCGAAGTACACTGATGACAGCAAGGCACCACAAATAATAGGCCAGGACGGTGTATTAATATTAAATATTTAAGTGTTTTGTAATGTATTTAAGCTCAGCACATTGAAGTATATTTATAATGCCAAGTTATTATTAAATTGCATTTTGACCTTATGACGCACACACTAAGGGGTTTTAACAAAACTGTCTCCAAAATATTTCACACATGAGTTAAATCTTGATATAATTGAAATTGATATACTTTTTTTTAACTCTTCCCGTGTGACTAACACTGACATTGTAAAACGTTGTCTCGCGAGCCGCCCGGGCGATCAAAGTAGCATAGGTTTTAAGGGAACCTAATAAATGAGAATAAAAAACTGCTTTTTGTTTTTCGAAATCCGGTAACCTCTGTTTAGACTTCTTTCCATCTTTAAAGATCCAGAATCCAGAAAAAATTCCTTAAATCACTGACACACAGACAAGGCCTAAATGAATTGCTCGATACATACGACAAAAGACTCGAAAATTTCCATATAATCTCATTAGAAAAAAGACGAAAAATCACAGATCTTATGACACTCCACAAAAGAGTAAACAACAAACTAGACTCGCCCTCAATACTCTAGCAAATAGATATAAATATACCTGCCCGGTCTCTGAGATCCCAAACACTATTCCACACAAAGGTCTACAACACCAACATAGGTTATTTCTCTCCTCTACCTAGAATGCTAAACCAGTACAACGAGGTCTTGTCATGTAACCCCAACATTGACATATTTCACATGACACAACCTCAGTTTAAGAGAGAAATTATATCGCTCCTGACCGAAAATAGTTTGAGCGTATAAGACGGACTCTTCGGAAATCAACCTAAACAAAAATTTTATAGCCACAAAGCGCGGGTACACATTTTCTGACTTAGTTGACCTGGGAGCCTACATGTCTATTATGTCGTGCTGAGAATGTGAACTTCGTTCATCTTGTAATCACTTACTGTAGTATACTTATATTGTATAATGTATTAATGTTTTATTTCAATGTATCATCGTAAACTGTAACTGTACTAATCACCTTGTCCTAAATGACTATCCATTAGGGTCATTCTGGCCTGTCGATAGTCTTTAAATTAAAAAATAAAAATAAAAAAGTCATTTCATGTGCGCGCATTTAATATCTCTGAGATTGAATTAATAATGAAGCAACTTCTCACCGGCGCGCTGGTCGGCCCTCCTGGAGCACTCCTGCTTGATGTCGGGATACGATATGTCTATATCAGCCCAGAACGCTTCATAACCGCTCTCGGCGCAGACCCTGGCTCGGGCTTGCGTCAGGAACATCTTGGACAGCACGGTTCATGGTCCTGGTACTCTATCTATGACGAGAAGCAATTAGCAAATAGCGTTTGTCAAACGACCGCCCACTGGAGGTGGGTAGTTAATGAACAAACTGTTATTCTTGAACAGCTTACTTTACTGAAAGAACGAATGGTACAGTTCATTTTAGTGAACTACGAGTAGTTTTCATTAGATCGGCCTATCTGAAATCATTTTTTAAAACGAAGAGTATTGGTGGAAATTCATTGTTCATCGTTCATCAAATGCAGACTTCCCTATAAAAAGGGTCTACATAGTACATCAGGTAAAATAGTGATTTTATTATTTTAAAATGAACTATTTAACAGCATGCATTATGTGCGGTATATATTTTTCATAGCTATGAATAGAACACAACATTGTTTACTTCACACAATGACAGTTTAATTAAAAAAATTAATTAAAACGTTTTCGATGCTTACTGCATCATCTTCAGTAATATACTAATTTAAGACTAGAAGACATTTTATCTACTACATAGGGGCGGGAGTTGTCGGGATCGGCGAGGGGCAGGCGGAAAGTGAAAGTGGTTGCTGGGAGGGGCTAGTATTGTAAGAAGAGGGGATGTTATAAGTGGTGTTTGTATGTTTAAGGCCTTATCATTATTTAGATGAATTTCTATATTTTCCAAGATGTCCAATTTCTTTCCTTTTTTACATACATGCAACACCTCCACGTTATCATACTTGAAGTGATGTCCCTCTGATCTCACATGGTCTGCCATCTTTGAATTAATATTGAAATTTTTTATCCCTTTAAAATGTTCATCTATTCGCGATTTTATTTTTCTTCCGGTTTGTCCTATATAGCATGACTGGCAGTTCCCACAGTTAATTTTATAAACTCCACTATTATCTAGATGTTCTGTTTTAGTTTTATTATTCAAAATGTATTTCTAAATGGTGTTTTTTGTGTAGAACGCGGGTCTGAACTTTCTATCTTCACATAAATTAAGAAGGTCTGTATTGAGTTTTCCTGTATATAAAATTCTTCTCCACGGTTTTTCTGCGTTTTCTTTTGGCTTGTAGTATATGTATTTTTGAATTAGTGTATCTTTTTCTTTAGATAGTAGTGTAGCGGTACCTGTTCAATCCTGTGCCATGTACCTATCGCCCGACCCAGAGTTTTGTTTATATTAACATAATAAAAATCTCCGCGATATAAACAAAAGGGTCGAGCTAGGGACTTGGCGACACCACACGAGTCGGGCTTCTGCCGTAAGATCGGGCAGACTTCCGCGCGTCATCTATTTCTTTGTTCGTTATTACATAAAATATTACTTGTACACTTTAACTTGCTTCCTGGGTCTATAAAATAGTAACAACATATCGCTCTTTCATTCCATCGACCTACGAATATTCCCAACAGTAGTATATTTTGCTCGAAGTTATCCATAAAATTATCTGCCAATAGTGGCGATAGCGGGTTTCCCATCGGTAAACCATTTATCTGTTGGTAGAATTCACCTTGGAAACATGCATTAAACAAAGTACCTTTTGTAAATAAAATTAAAAAGAAAGAAAAAGATACACTAATTCAAAAATGGATATACTACAAGCCAAAAGAAAACGCAGAAAAACCGTGGAGAAGAATTTTATATACAGGAAAACTCACCACAGACCTTCTTAATTTATGTGAAGATAGAAAGTTCAGACCCGCGTTCTACACAAACAACACCATTAAGAAATACATTTTCAATAATAAAACTAAAACAGAACATCTAGATAATAGTGGAGTTAATAAAATTAACTGTGGGAACTGCCAATCATGCTATATAGGACAAACCGGAAGAAAAATAAAAACGCGAATAGATGAACATTTTAAAGGGATAAAAAATTTCAATATTAATTCAGACATGGTAGACCATGTGAGATCAGAGGGACATCACTTCAAGTATGATAACGTGGAGGTGTTGCATGTATGCAAAAAAGGAAAGAAATTGGACATCTTGGAAAATATAGAAATTTATCTAAATAATGATAAGGCCTTAAACATACAAACACCACTTATAACATCCCCCCTTCTTACCATACTAGCCCCTCCCAGCAACCACTTTCACTTTCCGCCTGCCCCTCCCCCGCTCCCGACAACTCCCGCCCTTATGTAGTAGATAAAATGTCTTCTTGTCTTAAGTTAGTATATTACTGAAGATGATGCAGTAAGCATCGAAAACGTTTTAATTAATTTGTTTAATTAAACTGTCATTGTGTGAAGTAAACAACGTTGTGTTCTATTCTTGGTTATTAACAATGAACTTCCACAAAGTTAATCACGAAAATTTCGAAATATTTTTTTCATGTTTTCAATGCAATCTTGCCGAAATTCGACCTCAAAGTTACAAAGCTAAAGTGGAAAGAGAGTCTATATTCCTCCTTATTAAATACAACGGATGCCGACAGTTCCAAGATGTCACTGGGATACACGAAAAAACAAAGAAAACATAAATAAAGGCAAGTGAATTTTAGATAATGAAAGAATCGGAGATTCTGGTTATTTATTTCACAAAGTGTTTTTCTTCTCTCCTGTAAAGTTTTGTTTTTGCATGTAGACCCTTTTTATAGGGACGCCTTCAAATCTAGATTCTACCTGCCACCTCTCGCTATCGATAATTCTCGCGATCTTAATCCATTAAGGCCTCGGATACGAGCGGCAGAGCGCCAATAGTAGTAAGGGGCGCCCGCTGCGATATAAATAAGCTCACTACTCTGCCCTAATCTACTCTACTCTACACTAATACTCCCTTCACTACGTGATGACTGTTTGGCATTTTATAATGTTTGAGTAAAGGAACAATTAAGATGTCTCAATAACAATAACTTTTCTGAATTTACAAACCATGTTTTGGAAACAGGACGCACGTTTAAAAAAGGAAAAGATATCAAGTTTCTACATGTCAATAATAAAGGCCTTAGATTTGATAACTTAGAAATACAGGAAATCAAAAAATTTCTGAACACTAAAGCCAAGATAATTGATAACAAGATTAATTTTATGAATAGCCCTTTACTTGATATATTCCCCATTTCGGTGTCCACATATAAATTACCCCCACCATAACTGTTCAGGCTCATCTTATTGCCGCGGCCAAAAAATCGTTTTTAGTGTCCTAGGGAAACAAAGTTTTAATGAAAATGTTAGCATACCTAATATATTTTTTTATACGTATAAAGTTTACTTTATTATCTTGAATCCTTACTAAGATAATTAAGAAATACCTTCAATATTAATAAATTAATAGGTATAAAAACATAAGATTTACAAAATTTCAAAGCTCGGTAGAGCCTTCAAGATGACAAACAATTCTAATTTTTTTACATTTTTCCCGATCTGTGTACGCAAATTTTGATACCTCTTGCTATTGTGTAGCTCAAATTTTTTTTTCTCATACGTTGAAGGGACGTCCCTACCCTCTCGCATAAAGAAGAAATTTCGTTCGTCTCTGTGCAATTTTAGGCAATGTGCGTCAACCCTACAGGGCTCCAGCTGTTAATAGGGAAATTTCCCTTTTTTAAAAGAATAATATTTACTCTGGTCTAGAAAATACGTCTACGATTTTGTTTCCGTATATATCGAGGGTATATTGGCAGAAGGCATTAAGTCATGAAAAAATGTTCTGAGCTCACATTTACCTAAAGAGATTTGAAATCTTTGCAGCAGTAAAACTCGGAGAATAATTTAGAATTAATTTTTTTTTAATGATGCAGAACTATCTTTTGGGCACCCACGTGATAATCGGCTACATTCTTTGCTTTGCATGCTTTGCAATATTGCTATTTCTGTATCTTGACAGATATCTATAAAGTTGTCATGCCGCAAATTTTGACGCTTTGGACTGGTTTGAAATTAATGATTCAATGAATCAGAACGCTTTAAAACGTAAACAACCGTTAAGTTATTCACTATTATGAATATTTAGTTTTCTAATTAGTAAAATTCATTAATTTTAAACCTGTCAAACTTAAAATATCAAAATTGGAGGCATTACAATGTTATACAATAACATTATGGTACAGATATAGCAATATAGCTTAGTTCAGAAGTTCAGAATACAGCCAAAATTTGAAATCAGTAAGTTAAATGTTAACCTATTAAAAAATAACTTTAATAAGTCACTACCGACTTAACGCATTTTGTCAGTACCTACCCAGATGTTCAAATACCACGACACAATCAGACGATCCGTTTTCGTAAAAATCTATGCTTTGATCGACCGCTTACTTTGATCGAACTTGAAACAACCGGGCCTAACGCGTGAATTAATACACATCACGACCGATAGTATGCGTTTTAATAGTCGTATTTTTAGTGATTTGTACAATAAAAATTACGAATGAAAACATTTATTTATTTTATTTATTTATTTCAAAAACAATATATAGGTACTTAATAATAATTTAACAATAAAAATATAAGATTAGATTACACAATTTTTTTGTTGTTGTTAGATTTGTGGATTATGCCACTCTACTAGGCTACGCCTGTCCCAGAGTGGCGTTATAGAACATAATTATAATATTTTTTGAATTCGTCAGCCCCATATTATCCACACTGATTCACAGATTACAATTAATATTTGATTATCCATCTCTTTTATATATATCATCGGTATTATTTGTAATATGTGATGTACCGGAATATGACGCGAACCAGGTTATTAATTTTGTCCTAGGGCAATACCGAGATCAAAGCGCCCATGCTTCGAAAATCACGCGCCATGTGGTCACAGCCAGAACAGCCCCGGCATGTTCGATCTTTTGTCCGAGGACGAAAAATGTGACCTATTGTTTAAAAAAATAACATTGCGACGGACGATCGCCCTTAGGATAGCCCGCCATAAAAATAATACGAAACAATGAAATTAGAAAGTTAGGGATGCCGAGGGCGTTGGGCATCGCTGAAGACATTAAGAGTGCACGGCCTTTTGTTAGGATGGACAATACGTTCGCAACCTTTTGTTCTTAAATAACATCTTGGAAGGGTAAAGAACGGTAAACCTTTTCTTGCAGCGGGACGTATATCTCTAACCCCGATTAAACAATAAAAAGAACATCTTGGCCAAATGCGAACACATGGGACAACGGTTTAGAAAGCTGCGTTTTGTTAGAGAAGTCGCCATTGTTTTGGGAAAGATATTTTTTAGAAAAACAAGATAATAATTCCGAAAGTCGTCGCAGTAAGCTTACTATTGTCCTCGACAGACAATAGAGATGTTTTAGAAAGCGCTGACATACCCTCCGCGAGATGTAGGATCGTATAAATTATATGATTATTATAAGGGCGCGAGGATCCCGCAACGCATGACCAGGCGGTCATTATCAATAAAGATAACAGGGGTCAATCAATTAAGAAGGTAGAGGCTGAATTAGAAATTGAGGCAAGGTGGTAAATAGTAATATTAATGTATTTCACCCGATTTCTGTCCGGTGTAATGTGTATCCATTTAATGCTAGCCACCGATATGCTTAATAAGTAAGGTGATAATAATTTGAATAGTCCGTGTCACCTCTGCAGGTGGATGTTACTCGTTTTATATATTATTTTCGCATTCATTTTGTATTCTATAATTAATTGAGTACAATATAATTTTCTAACAAATAATAAATTTAACCCTTTAGGATTTCAAAGTAATTATTGTTTGCAAAGTTCTCTAGATTTTTTTGTATCCGTGTGGAGGCGTCATGATTTTGATAAGTAATTGTAATAAAGACTTTATTGTATTGAAAAACTGTTCTTATATAAGTTCGTAAGTTGTAAGAAAATAGTCTATTTCCGTGATAAATATGTCAACCTATATTAAGGTATACGTATCATTTCGTAAAACTATGTAATTGTAAATGAACAATTGACATAGTGCGAGGAAATGCATGGAAACTAAGTACGATTCTATTCTTATTTAGAATTCACCTTTTGGTTGTGTAATCCTACGACATAACAGGACAGTTAAGTGGGTTTCATTGTGTGCTGGATTTTTACTAGTATTGTTCGGCAAATGAGGAGAAGAAATGTAATCTGTGAAATGATTTATCCATTTTGTAACTTTGCATTTTTCTTTTATAAATTGCGGTAATATAATTTGTACATTAATATCTTACCGTATTCATTTTGGGTTTGTACAAATTATTCCGTATCAAATCAAGGATATTTTAGATACCTACCACACAGCGAGATCTTGTAGGCTATTTTATACTGTTTCTGTGAATCAATACCAATTGTGATTTTTCTTGTTTATTGTTTATAATGTTTATTAGTTGTTCCATCGCTCAAATAGACCTTGTTTAATATCAAGCAACCGCTTATGGTTTTTGTAATCGTACGAATTCCTTTCAAGACATAAATCTGATAGGGAAGGAATGACAAAAAAATGTGCATACGGGATTAAGACAAAATAGTTTAATTAATTGCAAATAAGTAAATGCCGCGTTGGAATAAACATTAATATTATTTTAGATCGAGGCTTTCATGTCTTATGTTTTCATGTATTACACCTAGTTGAATAATGTTAATTTGTGAGTTTTAATTATTTTTAAGAATAATGTTAATTTGTCATTAGTTATTCAAGCTCCCAGTAGTAGGGACTTCCGTTATTGATAGTGTTTCAAAATAATTCTTGTTTGGAAAATTTTCAGTTGTCTGCCTGGTGGAATGTGGCTTATATAATTTTTTTAGTGTTCTCTATTTTTATTATTTTCTTATATTCTTATACCAGGGGTGGAAGAAAGCTGATTTGATAAGATAATGATTAGTATAATGAAAGTCCTGAAAAAAAAATGTTTTGCATTCAATCCAGCTTACATATTGAAGTAAGAATTTTCATTATTTAGGTGTAAATAATGTTACATTAATTAATTTACGCCGAGTTTTCTTAATTTTTCTTCTAGTAATAAGGTTTGACATAATTTCTTGTAAAAAAAAATGTTTATCGAATTTGATTATGTTAGTATATGTAAGCATTCCTTTCTGGGCAAAGTGGCGTTGATGCAAATTCATGTACTTTGTAATCCCAAAAGAAATTACAAAGATGTATACAGAACATTAACATTAGGGGACCCGCTTGAAGCATGTATCCCGTGTAAATAAGTTTTTATGTTAATTGATTCACTAAGAAATGCCACGATGTCTGTATAATTTTAGCCCTTTGTTTTGTATCTCTATGTCACATATTGACAATTATGTTTGGTCCAACTAAGAAGTATGATAGCTTGTTTTATTTAAGCTAAAATTAAAAATAAAACCAAGTATCAAGTACATTTTGTCATTGTTAAAAAAAAAAAATTAAAAAGAAAAATAAAGGAAGAGAATATACGTAGTGGTAAATTTTAAATACCGTTCGGTTTATCATCATCATCGTTTATATCAAAAAAAAGAAATAATAATAATTTTGTGGATGTATCGAAGAGGATAATCAACGTTAATGATAAGGATTGACCTGTAATGATGTAATTTATAAATAACGTTAAATATTGAGAGGCCTACTGTAAGAATCAAACCGACGACTTAATAATAAGATTAATATTGTAATGCATACTCAAGGAATTTTACTGTGATCTAATGAAACCCTACGTCAATCCCATGTAATTAGTCAATAATGGTAGAAATAACTGGTCCATAAAAATATGTCTATTTGGCGTGTCGATTTAATTAAGTATGTATAAGTAAGCAGTTTTATTTTTGGGTAATAAGTGTTGATGCGAATTTTTGTTTTCAATTTTCCGCCTTTGCCAATTTGTACTGTAATATTTTCCTTAAGTTTAATTCATTTTGCAATGTTTTTTTGGTGACGGGATAGGGATATGAACAGTGAACAAAGCGTTTGTGAAATAACAAAGTTTTTAGGCCTACATACCAGAAAAGCATCGAAATTAGCCGCAAACTGGGAGAACAATAGGGGGCGGAACGGAGGCAACATTGGGTTCGGTAACCAATAGCGTCAATTGGGACCTGGGAGGGACCGAGGGAGACGAATGAACGACGGAGGCGGACACCAAAGGAGCCAATCGGCGAAAGACCAACGAGGAGCTGGAGGCTTCCCCTCGAGCCCCCGCGACCACACCCTGGGTCGCCGGGGAGAGAATATAAGGCGAAGCCAGCCGCCAAGAAGGCAGTTGAGTGAGGAGGAGTTGAGAAGTCGAGAGTGTGGAGAAGCTAAAGATTCTAGCGGTGCCCGTAACAACAGCATCGCCGATCACTTTAGTAACTCCTGGAGGAGCGAAAGTTCGAACGGTAACAACCGCCATTCGCTACCGAGTGCTGCCACGCCCGCACCGCCGCAAACGCCTAAGTATCAGTGCCGCCGCGACGCCGCAGTGTACCACCGCGACGGAGAACCGACGCTCCACCGACGACCGCACGAGTACCCCGGCGACGCCAGAAGCCGTAGACGAAACCTGCATCCACAGAGGAGGACCAGCAGAAGCCGCCGCCGACCGAAGAAGACATCCTTCACGTTCTCTGCAAACAGGTTTACCCCAGCTTAAAGACTTTTTCTCCCGCTCGCCTAGTTCTACCAGAAAGGGTTCTCGTCACCACCCGCTTTAGCTTTAAGATCAGACTTTGTATGTGCCTTGCCTTTTTGTTGTTTTCTATTTTGTTTGCCTCTCTAGATTAAGATTCATTTAAATTGTAAACTGACTACCACTTTGCCTCGTTTTATGTAGATCATTTGCTACTTTGCTCAATATAGAAACTTGTAAAATTGTTTCGATTTTATTATTTTTATATCCCTTCACCCGCCTCGAGATATCAGTGTCCCAGTCAGTCACCTGACGTTTTGATTGTGCCTAGGGGAGGGCGTAACCGCCGGCATACGTAAATCTGAGATCTCCCGGCCGGTTTATCACACCGTGATTTTATGTCACCTCAGACCCCACCCCCCTACTCCGGTACATCAATTGGCGCCCAACGTGGGGCTGGTGCGTATAACGCATGCCGGGAAAGGAGCTTTCCGGCGAATTCCACCCTGAGATTTAGATTAAAGACACTGATATCAAGCGAGTGAAACGAGGGATAACAGAATCAAGCTAATCGGTTGGTACTTTAACCTTAAAGTATCTGGCGCCCACAGATCTAATTAATCGAGCCCAATAACTTACCCGGTCGGTATCATATGATAAACTTGTGTACGACGAATCGTGCCTAACGAGTTTCAGTACAATTGTTAGAATAGGACGGATATTAAAACGGAAACGGTAGTGCGCCTAGAAATATGCTCTAATTGGAAGTAAGAACCTAACCATGGGGTTCCGTAAAGAAATAAAATTGTGTGCGGAAAGGGAACAATTTTGCCAACCACCACAAGTAGGAATATATTATGTAATTATACTTTAGACGATTTTTTTCGCGATATATGTGAAATTTCCTTATTGGGTAGGCCCTGCGCAGGCACCTGCGTGGTGCAAGATCTAATATTGTAATGCGTCTATGACCCGCTCACGTCTATGGACAAACGCCATTTGACGTTCCCATTTCTATGGACGTTCCTCGAGCGGCCGCGTGCGTCATGGATCGCGCTGCCGTCAAGTCCGAGCCAGAATCTCCAGGCGACGCAGAAGCGCCCTACATTGAGATAGACATATCGTATCCTGACGTCAAGCAGGAGTCCTCCAGGCGGGCCGAGCAGCGCAGCGGTAAGCCGAGAATATCTGTCGCCAACTGCAGCATTCGGGACATTTAAATTTATTTATTTATTTATTGATATTAACGGACATAGTCCAGTAAAATATAATACATAACATAAACAATATATAATACATCAGAATAAAAATTATAGCAATTTAAGTACAAAAGCAAGGACAAATGAAAATTACTAACAAGATGGAGACAAGGTATGGACCTTCTAATCAGAGATTGTTTGAATCTGGACAGGCTTACACTAAAGAAGTCCAGGTCCTGTCTTGAATTTATAAGACGACATAACCGTGACATGGGAGCATGGAATCCATAATTGGTTCTATGAAGGCTAAGAAACAGCATTTCATTATTTCTGAGTCTACGGGAAGGGATATTGAATTATATTTGGCCCAGTAACGAAGGCACATCAGTGTGGCCGTTTAATATTTTGAATATGGTGGTCAGTGTTTTCTCTACGTTTTTGGAGGTTATAAATTTTTAACTTTTACTTTTTTAACTTAATTTAGTGATGGTCGAACCGTTACTTTAACCGGTTATTCTCAGTAGTTATTTGGGATTTTTATCCGATCGCACCGGTGATTAGTAACGCTCACGATAAAGCATTATCTCGCATACTACACTTTAGTCAAAATCAAGTTTTTTGTGTATTTGTCTTTAAAATGTGTGGATATGTAATCTGGTAAAAGCCTGTATCATAAGAACAATTATTTATGTCTCTTATTCCATTAAAGCAATTATTTGTATTTTATTTATTGTAAAGATAAATTTATCGAGTAGCTTATTGGTCTTGTGGTTAGGACACGTTACAAGCGTGAAATCTTGGCAACTCAAGAGTAACGCAAAAGTAAAGTCCCGGGAAAAAAGGTACAGAGTATCACACACTATTGTAAGAATGAGTATGTGATTTTAGTCACCGTGACTTCAAATTATCTGATTTTTCTGTCTACACGCAGAGCGTTTGTGAAATAAGTTCGCCGTGATTTGCTGTCTCTTTCAATGCAAAATTTGCCACACATGAAAGCCGGCTAGTATGGGAATAACGTGTCTATATTATAATACGGCAATGTCCAGACCAGCAAGTTAGATCTATTTTCATAGCACGAGAGTTTAGCTTAGTTTGAAAATAGTAAGAATATTCATGTGACACGTATTCTATGTTCGCATCTGTATTTAAAAAAATAATAATGTTGGTACTATGCTCTTTTTACCTACTATATTTTATTAGGTATTATTTTATCACGAGCGATGTAACGTTGTATCGCGACGATGAATGGCTAAAATTGCCAGAAATTAGTTACCTATTCAATCAGACACAAAACTCAAAAACGACCGGTGTGACTCCGATTAAAATACCATCACTACCACTGACGTATTATAACATAGACACGTTATTCCCATACTAGCCGACTTTCACATGTAGCAAATATTGCATTGAAAGAGACAACAAATCACGGCACACTTATTTCCTCTTCATCTCTTGGTAGGTGCTCTCTACAGCGCAAAAATATATATATACCTACGCATATACCTGTAAGGATATATACATTTTTTTTAACAGTAGGTGTATAATGAATACGGCAAAATTTTCAGTATATTTCGAAGACGATTTTCGAAGATGATTAAATCGGGAATAACACTAATTTGAGATATACGTTTCTTTTCACAAAAATAAATCACACAACTTGTGATATCGTCGATGGCAATGTCGTCGTAAATAAGCATTATGATATGACCATTGGATACGACAGATGGTATTTACATTCACCGTAGAAATGACAAATAGAATTCACACAAAAAGTTTTGGGTGGAATTTGTAAAAAATAACATTTCTGCAATGACGTGCGCGTAGTTCTCGCCTGCCTGCCTTAGGAC
>JADDOH010002154.1:0-77855 GCA_016648135.1 Agrypnia vestita
TTTCTTTCGACGATTTCAGAGAGCCATTCCAGTTTAAATTTATCGCAAGATTTCTTCTAAACGGTCGCCACATCCACTCCTTTTCGACATTTTAAGGGGATGAATTTTATATAATTAATAGGTAAAATTGTATTATTTGACTCATTTCTCCGAAAGCGTGCGAAAGAATTGTGCATGTATTGTTTCATGCATTCGAGCAAAACTAAAATCTGGCAAAGGAAACTTTATTTTATAATATTGACTGTGCGGAGTGTAAAACATGTGTGTGGAGACATTTTGCTAGGTGAACGCGCGCACACGCGCACACCTTACAGGGAACGTTGATATTGAATATCAATATATCGATATTTTTCAAAAAATATCGATATATTGATATTTTTTACCCATCCCTAGTTTAGTTTCAAGCTATGTATTCACTATGGAACAAATTGCCCCTCAACATCACGCGTGGCATAGAGTCTACGTGACGTTGCAACGTCGCGCACTGTTCCGCGACGTCGCGCACAACATAGCGGAGCCTTTCTACGTGTCGCGGCAACGTTGCTACGTTACCCTACTCGCACGGTACCCGAGCGAGCTTACGGCGACATCATGCTTTGCGTCAGTACCACGTGGTAAGTGAGTGAAAAATAAAATGATGTGAGGGCCAACAGCGTTCCTTATTATTGTCTTGCTTGGCTATGGAAGGCCCGATTATTTGTAATAATTGTCAAAAACAGTTGTTGTTATTCGAGAGAAATTGGCAAAAGATCCGTCAGACATTCGAAGATCGCATAGAATATCCATCCTTCTTTCTCTTTGCAGTAAATAATTTCACACCCACCACCTTTTTCTCCTCTTAAGTTTCGATAACTCGTTAAAATAAATAGATACGCAGCTGTCATCATAACCTCATCGGGCGACATTTCCGCGACAAGTGATATGTGAATCCCGGTGTGTACACGTCAAATGACCGCGTCATTGTCCCCGAAACATGAGCGTAGATGTTGAGCGACATGCCGCTCGGAATGTTTCGCGATTTTTCCCCTAGTGAATACATGGCTTCAGTTTGTTTCCGGCCGTTCCGGCGTCATGCCGCGAGTGCTGGGTGCGACACCGCAACAGATGACAGCTGACAGATGTGACACGCGAACACAATTGAATGCCGTCTGCCATTTTGAATAAAATATTTGACATATTATGCAATGTCATGCAAAAACCGTAGTTGAAAAAGCTGATCCTTCTAAAGTATAATTTTATAACGTGTATATGAATATATACATATAATATATTTATATAAAATCTTTAACGCGTGCAATATCATATAAAACATTGCTTAAGCAGGAAATAAAAATAAACGCACAAAAGAGCTTTAAAAAATAGTATCCTATAACCGTATAAAAATATGCTTTTCAAACATGCGAATAGTACACTAGCGAAGGGAAAAACTACATTTCAAAATGAAGACTACAACACACACACGTTCACCAGTTTGAAGACTACAAAGTGTACACTACAATTATAGAAAAATATTTGAAGTGAAGTAATTGTATTAGTACGAAATGAAGTGAAGTAATGAAGTAATTGTAGTATTAATGAAGTGAAGTAATGTAATGAAGTAATTGTAGTATTAATGAAGTGAAGTAACGAAATGAAGTAATTGTAGTATTAATGAAGTAAAGTAATGTAATGAAGTATTTGTAGTATTAATGAAGTGAAGTAATGAAATGAAGTAATTGTAGTATTAATGAAGTGAAGTGTAATGAAATGAAGTAATGTAGTACTAGTGAGTTAATATTTTTTTCCCAAATAAAAATTTGGCGAGCTAAAAAAAAAAAAAATGTCAACGAGAAAAATATTTAAGATAAATTGACGATATTTTCTCCAAAGTAACATTTGGCAACCTAAAAAAAAAAGAAAAGGTCGCTAGCCAGATTTCTTCATTTGATTCCAAAAAATTTTCAAACCATGGGGGGGGGGGTTGTTACAGTTTCCAGAGATTTCTTCTTCGTTTAGCTACATCAACTTCCCAAAAATTTCTTCATGGGTCCCAAAATTTTTCAAACCAGGGGGGGGGAGGGTTGTTACAGTTTCCAGAGATTTCTTCATATATCTACATCAACTTTCCAAAAATTTCACGTAAAAAATGCACTATTTAAAGTATGTTTCTCATACTTTCGATAACTTTGAAGTGTATGTACTTTGTAGTGTTCGCTTTGAAATGAAGAGTACTATTTGAAGTTTATACTTTCAATAACTTTGGTGTTTGTAGTTTGTAGTGTGCACTACACTTCAAAATGTGCGAAGTGTGCACTTCAATGTAGTACTACATTGTAGTAGTGAGTACAGAGCGGACCCATTACTATAGTACACTCGAAAATCGTAGTTAAAACTGAAGACTCATGCGGTGTACCGCAACGTGTATGGGATCTACGGGTAAGCCCATACACGTTGCGGTACGGACCGATCTGCGATATGCGGTGTACCTCTACGATGCACCGGAGTGTGTATGGCCGCCTTTAGGGCGCTCGTATTTGGGGGGCGGCACCGGCATAGCGAACGGATAGTCAGCGTCAAGATCATGTAAATCGGTCGAATGGTTTGAACGCGCGGCCGCCGCCCGAACCGAAGCACAGTGGGTTGAAACCGTAATTTGAGGGACTTAGGGAAGAAATTTATTTTTTTACTTTTTTCTTTATGTGGATGGATAGAGCTCATTAACCTTATCAATAGTTGTCCTATGAAACTTTTTCCTAAACTTTATAGTTTGAGCAAAAAAAGTTTTTGTATTTTTTGTATGGAGCGGATCAAATTAAATTAAATTTCTGCTAAGTGGTGGCTGACCCCGTTTTGAAACCTTTTTTTTCTCATACCTTGTCTAGTCTACCATCGTTTGATGCTATGAGCGTGTACATAAACTTGCTACTCTACCAGATAAATGGATCGAAAAAATAAAAAACGTATATATTTATAATATTATTTTTTATTTTCGTAATTTCTTTTATGTCAAACTAAATATGAAATAGTGAGTAAAAGTGCATAATAACTCAAATAATCAACAAAAAATGAACATAATTAGACTAAAAACTAAATGAAAACTTAATAATACAACAGCAAACATATTTTTTTACAAATTGTACATAGTAGTTTTACGATATATGTACAGGCTGTACCAGAGCTAGCAGCAAAAACTTGGCTGGTAGATTCCTGACTATGTTATGAGTCTAAAATGTTTAAGCAACCATGACCTAATATCAATAGTTATGGAGATTTTTATTTTCGTAACTTCATTTAAGTCAAACTAAATATGAAATAGTAAGTAAAAGGATATTATAACACAAAAAATCAACAATAAAACCAATACAGGTAGACCAAAAACTAAC
Organism: Agrypnia vestita; assembly: GCA_016648135.1. NCBI lineage: Eukaryota > Metazoa > Arthropoda > Insecta > Trichoptera > Phryganeidae > Agrypnia > Agrypnia vestita. The sequence goes on from JADDOH010002154.1 coordinate 3,363, forward strand.
TAAATGAACATTTAATAGTACAACAGCAAACTTCACTATTTTTTTACAATTGTAGATAGTTGTTTTATACGAGATATTGTTCAAATATAAAAGCTAGATGGGAACGAAGTAGTTGTATTTAACCCAGTTTATAAGGAAAAATTGTGATTGGTTAGAAAATGTAATAAGCTGGCCCGAAGGAATCATCTCTGAAGCTGTGAATGTTGAACAGGAATTACAAATTACGGTTTCGACCCACTGTGCGGCGGCCTGATAACGTCACGGAATATTTAAAATTTGAATTACTACGTCGGTAGGTATAATAGGTACTTCACTACGAATTTAGAAAATTTATGACAATTGGTTCACAGATGACAGAACACTTCGGTTTTTTGGGAAGAAATCAAATAATAAAGAGATATTTTTAGAGATTTTTGACATAGGTATTTGTCTAGACATGTTTCATTTTCAGTCAATCAATTATTTAATTACCTGATGGTAAACTTAATTTACAAAGAGAGGGAGTAAAATAAAAACTTGGTTTTTATGGGTTAGTTTTTTAACAATACTTTCTTATTGATTGTGTCATTTGTATTACACTTCATAGGTATAAATAAACATTTTTTATATGTGAATATCTCAGAAACATGACGCTTTAGGATTTTATGACCGAATAGTTTTATGTTTGTATGAAAGTCCTCTATAGATTTATATACATTTAATTTGTGGCTAAGATTTTTTATAAAATGGCGGCGAATATGCAAACTTTGTATGGGAGAGGTTACAACCCCTTTAAGATTTTTTGCAATAGGGAGATCATACTAATGCCTTAAATTCTCTAGTATCATATCACCTCAAGCTCTCGATAAAATTATTCCAGAGACGTGTGATGCCTTTTATTTAATGTTCTGCGAAAAGATTACCTGCAGGTACCTAATAAAATAGTTTTGTTTAAAATATTCATTTATTTAGATTTTAATACTTACGACCGCCAAATTTTGATTTCCTTTTTGACATCAGGGCACTTAACTACACCAGGATACTTATTTTTAAAAAAATCGAGTGAGGCCATAAAATAAAGTTTAGCCTTTATTTATAGTTAAATCAAAATTATAAAATATGTTTAAAAAAATATTAACATTTAATTTATATGAATAATTTTATAACCATATTCATATTGGCATCAGGCTCCAATTCTTTTAGTTTTTGCAGCAATTTTGGGTCGATCGTGGTATTTTTTACGCGCTAAAGATACGGTTCCAATTTATAAACTTCGATTTCTTTACAACGCTTAAGACTTTTCATTTAAAAAACATTGCACGCAACATAACCTCTTCCTGTCACAGCTACGACATCATATAATAGAGAGATACTGAGAGCATAGAGTAGAGAATATAAACTGAGAGCGCCACACACGCACAGATTTGTCAGCCGCGGCCGCACAGACAAAAAGTATAGAATTTCAATTCTTCTGCGGTCACCTGTACAGGTCTGGAAACCTCCACACGCGAACACCACACACGCTGCGGTACGTCTCTAAAGGTCGACCGAACAGACGTACCTCTACGGTCTACCGGAGCGTGTATGGCCGCCTTTAGAAACTTGTATATTAGGGATGGTTTATGTAACGGAACAAGAATGGTTGTAAGAAACATTAGTAGCAATTTAATTCAAGCAGAAATAATTACCGGTGAAAAGCAGGGTACATTACATTTCATACCTCGAATTTGTTTAAATACTATATCAGATGTGACGATTCCTTTTAATATGTGTAGAAAATAGTCCATTCACAATCTTCGTTACAAATTCAAATTGTTGAAGGTTTGAAAGAAGGATTAATTCCAAATGGTTGTTATACAGAAAATATTGTATTCACTGAGATTTTAAGTTAATTAATTTAAACTTTCTCTATTTTTTATTTACATTACCTAATTTCTTCATATTATGCTTTGAATAATATTATGGTGTAAATATGTACCTACATATGTACAGGGTGTACCAGAGCTAGCAGCAGAAACTTGGCAGGTAGATTCCTGACTATGTTATGAGTCTAAAATGTTCAAGCAACCATGACCTAATATTAATAGTTATGGAGATATGCAATATCAAAGTTCGCATTTTTTTCAATATTTCTTACTTATTTTTTGCAAAAAGTTGAACTATCATTACAGTAACTTATATCGATTATGAAAAATTCATTCGCTTTAATACAAGTCGAATAAAATGATAAAAACTTTGCAAAAACTACTTTTCTGCTACTAGTTCTGGTACAGCCTGTATAACATGCATCATTTTACTAATATTTTTCTTTTCCAGGGTGTATATATAATTTTTATAACTCCGCCACCGGAGCTAGATGAACGCCTCTAATCGAATGCCCGTGCCAGTCCCAAGCCCGGATAAAGGAGGAGGGCTTCCTTTCCTAAATCCTATCCTTCCCGTAGACTTTTCCTGTGCCAAGATTGTGGTAACCAGCCCCTTTGGCGGCCCTCCACCTTATCTTTCCCTTAATCTCCACCTGAATATGATTGTCTGTTTTTAATGTTGTTCTAACGTTTTTTGTCTTTACCAAAATTTTACACGGGTTACCCCCAAAGTAACTACTAAAGTAACAAAGAACTAACATATATGGTACCCGTGAAAGCCTTTGATTAAACATTTTTTCTGTCCTTTTATCTATCTATACTAGAGATGAAACGGATATCCGGTAACTAGAAATGAAACGGAAATCCTAACTATCCGATATCCGGCCTGTCCGGCCTATTTTTACAATCCTATGAGATATTTAAATACTTTCTATGAAGAAGTTATAACTCAAAAAGTTCTATAAAAGGTATCTATGTATATGTTAAATTTAACATATACATATATCTATGTATATGTTAAATTTAATACACAAATTGATAAAATATGAATAAAATATACATTTAAAATAGGTAATGTTAAATTCTTTTCAAAATAAATTGCCATTCACACAATATTGTTTGGACGAGTAGTTTCGACTATATTGATTTTTCATTGATACTCAAACTGAGTCTCAAACTGAATTCCGCGCGGGCGAAGCTGCGGGCAGCGGGCACAGCTAGTTTTATATAAAAGGACAGAAAAATTGAGGCTGAGAAACTGTTCCTTCTTTGAGAATTCAATTTTGACCTTAGAGTTTGGCTCATTCAATAATTTTGAACACAAAGGTACACGAACAAAAACATATTAGGTAAGTAAATATGCCTGTATGTATAATTTTTATTATTTAATTATTTATAAGTTATTTTTTATTTTATTATATGTATTCATTATTGTTAAATTAGATTTAGACGCCAGAATGTACTGAAATACAGTTTATTTGATGAACTATTTAGAAAATTAAACAAAAATAGCCCCCATTTTTAAACCGAAGTTAAAATTGGTTTTGAAATGCCAAAACAAAAGAGAATGAAATGTTTGTGATTTATTATATCGTGATGTATATTCAAGTTGAAGGTTTGTATGATTTGTTTTATGTATTTTATTTTAAAATTTATTGTTGTTTAAGATTTTATAATCGTGGTACGACAAAGCATTTAATATAACCTTTTTTAATTTTAATTTTTTTTATTGAGACTTTTAAATACTTTTAAATAAATATAAACGCATAATTTTTATACGAAAATGTAGGTTCATGTATCTTTTTTCGAATTATTAAGAATTAAGCTGTGATCATCTGCGACTGGGCCTGTGAGTTGACCGGAAACGGAAACCGCGCGGATGCTTGAAGCAGCATATTCCTGGTACAACTTGCCTTCTTCTGTTCATGAAGTATTAATTCATGGGTCGCTAGTAATAGAATATTCACTATTGTCTATCGGTGAGCTTTCAGAAAAGGCAGCTGAATCTTGTAATAAATTAGTTAAGCAATTTAGATGTGACAACACGAGGAAAATGTCACTAGTTGTCACAAACGGCGACCTTTTAAACAGACTCCTTCTTAATTCTGATCCTTTTATTTCTAGTTTGAGAAAATTACCACGAAAGAAGAATTCTGTATTATCAGCAGAAGTTTTAAATTTACTATCGATTTAAAAATTAGAGTTACTATTTGTGTTAAATGTTGATTATCGTTTATGATTTTCTTATCTACTTCATGTTTAAATATGAAGTAGAAAAGTAAATCATAAACGAACAAGTAAATATATATATAGATCCCCTCTACTTAACATTTTCAAATAACCTGTAAATAAAAAATATTTTTAAGATTTGATTCTGCCGTAAATTTTTCTTTTTGTTATAGATATATCAGAGATGTGGATTAAATCACCAAAGCAGAAAAGCATCTGAGACGCCAATTTTGAAACCCTGCATTTGAAAAATTATCATTTGCGCTCAAACATATTTTGATATTAAGAATAATGCTGTCTGGAATCCCCGCGTTTGAAAATTATCATCAGTGCAAAATCATAATTTATTACCAAGAATATCACGTTTATCAAGTTGTAAATCTATCCTCATCTTTATATGTATTACTTGTCATTAGTGTTTGAACAGAATTGTTTCTCAGAAAATCCAAAAAGCTTAATTAATTCTTAAAATTATATGGCATCTCTTTCTAACATTTTTAATATAAATACAAGTTGTTGAATGTTAAATATTTAAATTAATAATCACCTCATAAGGCGAAACACGTCTCAGAAAATTAAAACAATTGTTTTTATTTCCATATGTGTTATTTTTTATGGATTAAACTTATATTTTTTCTTTTAAATTTTTTTTTAAATGTAATCGAGATATTTTATTATTATTTACTTTAATTGATCATAAAATATTATAATAACGTGCAGTAGTATGCACTACGATAGCCGCTAGCTGCGCGGTTCCCCCATGACCGCGGGACCACCGTGCTCCGCTGCGAAACCCCAGTAGCGAACCGCTGCACAGAGGAGTATTTGACCTAAAAAGTCGATTAACGCCTGTAGCACACCTCCGCCGCGAAATCACAGCAGTGAAACTGCCTGTTCTAGCGTATAGATTTAAATATAATTCTATCTCTTTCCCGCGTGGTTTCGTCGATCTGCTTCGACGCCAGCTACAGCTCCGCGCACCGTTGTTCCGCGCTGCGTTGTTCCGCGTGTTTGTGGAAGTCGACAAAATTGAAAAGCGAAACTACATTTTTAACATAATGGATGTCGATTTTGCTGAAAAACTAATACAAGAGATCAGAAATAGACCTATTCTTTATTTATTCAGTCATCCAGATTATAAAAATAATTGAAAAAATTGCAGGCATGGAAGGACATCCAGAGGGAATTAAATGAAGAAAGTATGTAGTTATTATAATAATAATAAACTTATTACACGTAAAAAAAATGATTATTTTATTATCTACTTTTATTTGAGTATTTCCGCCAACATGTTGATTTGCCAACATTTATTGAGTCATCCAGATTATAAAAATAATAGAAAAAATTGCAGGCATGGAGGGACATCCAGAGGGAATTAAATGAAGAAAGTATGTAGTTATTATAATAATAATAAACTTATTACACGTAAAAAAAAATTGATTATTTTATTTGTATATATCTACTTTTATTTGAGTATTTCCGCCAACATGTTTCAGAAATTACCATTCATTCATCAGGGTAACTGTTCATAATTCATAACTATCAAAATATCAAATTGAAATGTCTTCTGTCTCTTGTTTTTTTAATTAGTTGAAAAATTATTTTAAAAAAAATACTGATTACCTATTATCGTGATTATTAAGTTCTTGATTACTAACAATTATTGGAAAAATTTTTACACATACTTCGGTCACTATTTTGAAACTGTTGAATTCCCTATACGAAATGAGAACGATAATGTCTTATTGGAATCTCCAGTAGTCAGGAATCTGTAATGAAAATAATATTAATTTTGTCTTATTTCGTTATTTTTCAGTCGTATTTTTGAAAGCGAAATGGAAGAATTTGAAAGACTCATTCAAAAAGTATAAGCTATCTAAAAAGAAAACTGCAAATTTGGACTTGGGCAGATTACATGAGTTTCATTAAACCAGCAGTTACACCGAGTGAGACTCCAAGCAGTGTGGCATCTCCGAATGTGGAAGACGTTAATTCTGCTCTAACTCTCCATCTGCCAGAGGAAACTACTCGAGACAGTGAAAGTGCACAAATTTCTCGTCTGCAAGAAACTCAAAACGCTCAACAAATTTATAGAAGGCATAGAAGAAGTAATCCGTATCCTGATCTTACAGATAGAATGATCCAGTACTTACAAAATAGAAGAGATCGCAACAGAAGTGACGAAAAAGTTACGTGAAATGTGACGGTGTAGATTTTTTTATTTTTGGAATAAGCCGATACCTACAAAAAACTATCGAAGCGAACACAAATAAAAGTCAAATTTGATATCGCCCGAATTTTGATGGAGACTGAATTAAATGATCTGGAGACCGCAACTTCTGAAAGCTACCCTACTGCACCAGTTTCTAACTATTCTATTCTAAGCAATACCAACAAATGTGCTCCTGCTACACCAGGAAACTACTCCAGTGAAGCAACAGTTACTGACACTACTAAATATTACATTCTACCACATTCTACAATGTCTACTGATTTAACCACCACAAATCAAAATAATTCAGAAAATAACATGGATAACAGATATTTTTCAGTTTCCATAAATAATTAAGTCAAAAAAATATTTTGCGTTACCGTAGTCACTTATGCTTCATGATAGTGGAGTTAGTAACATGCAGGTTTACTTTGTACTTTAATGATTAATAAACATAATTTATAGAAATTATCTTGTATACACCACCTTTATATAGAAAAAATTTAAAATTTTTGCTGTGTTTGAAGAAGAAGATTAATAAACAATTTCCTTGCCTGAAAGTTAAGGCTAATCTTTCTCTGCTAGAAATAGCTTTCCTAAACCTTGTATTTTGCTTTGTAATATGTGGCTTCAAAAGATTATGTAAATCTTCAAAACTATCAAGGCTCATTCTAAAATATGTAGAAAAGATCTTCTTTACTTAATCGGTTTTCTCCTAATTTCTTTCTTTTTTCATTAATCTTGTGCACCCAAATTCGTCGAATTTTACGACTTTTCAAAGTTAAAGTCAACAATAATATTGTTTTCTCCTCTGACTCTGATAACGATGACATTTTGCTCCGATTGCCACGACTCAACAATTTGGGTCAAGTACTCCACAATGCGGCGGCCGGTGCGCGGATGTGTAGCTGGCGTCGGAGGATATCGACGAAACCACGCGGGAAAGAGATAGAATTATAGTCAAATCTATACGCTAGAACAGGCAGTTTCGCTTCTGTTCCGCCTCTCCTACAAAAGACAAATCATGGCGAATTATAGTGTAATTGTGGCGTACCATTATACATACTCCCAACTATGTATAATGATGTTGTGCCATGGTGGTTCAAAGATACCAACTTTAAGAACCACCAAGGCACACCATGGTGGTTCTTAAAGTTGGTATCTTTATTTGTCCCTTTGTTTAATGTCTATTACTTATACAGTCTAAGGGGTGAGATTTATTTATAAAATTAATCTTTTAAATTTGGCATAGGGGGTTAGTTTTGTATATTTTGGTGACTGATGGTATATTAAATTCTTAAAATAGGCTGTAATTAGGATTGGCAACGAAACACCAATTTCGTTCACTTTTTTTCCTGGCGTAATACATAAATGATATCAAATTTTGGCAGTAGCAAGTTTAAAATCAATTATTTTAAGTTAAAAAATGATACATTTTTGACACTTCACACTATCGATGCCCATAGAAAATATATGTTTTTGCTGTTTTATTCAAAGAAAATACCAAATCACGTTTACCAAAAATGTATATGAATTTAATAAATAAGAAATAAAATTTAATTAATAATAGACGTATATGAATTTTGAGATTATTGTTTCCAAAAATATTAGTTGTTTTATGCGCTTTATTTGATATTTAAAATGCAATTCTTTTTATTTTGGATTCTGTGTCATACGATTTATTTTTAATAAGATCTTGACATAAGGCTATAGCAGGTGAGTATACGGGGGCACAAACCCGTGGAACGCCCCCACGACTGCCTTGCCACCAAACCATAACACAACGAGTTAAAACCCTGATGGGCCGTAGCAGGCGAATATACGGGGGCACATACCGGTGGAACGCCTCCACAACTGCCTTGCCACCAAACCACAACACAACAAGTTAAAACCCTGATGGACCGTAGCAGGCGAGTATACGGGGGCACAAACCCGTGAAACGCCTCCACGACTGCCTCACCACCAAACCATGACACAACGAGTTAAAACCCTGATGGGCCATAGAAGGCAAGTATTCGGGGCCACAAACCCGTGGAACGCCCCCACGACAGCCTTGCCACAAAACCATAACACAACGTAATATATTTTTCTTTAATTAATGGGATTTTTTTGGGTTAGACACGAACACTTCTACCTAAATAATCCATTGTCTATGTTTTGCGTATATATTACTTTTTTCTAATCTATGGTGAATGATTATTCAAACATGATATATTTTTATGTTACTTTAAACACTTTATTATCTATTTACTATGTTTTGAACCTACACAATATTGTAAACTATGCCTGTCTCAACACAGATATTTCTAGTGAGACAGGCACAGTCCAAACAAAATTTTATACTTAAAATTAAATAGAAATAAATAAATAAAAATCAAATATTCCTTTTCTACGGTTTCTAGTGTCAAAAATTTATCTTTTAAACTTAAAATAACTTCTTTTAAACTTGCTAGCGCCAAAATTTGACATCATTTATGTGATCAGGACCCTTTATTATGCCAGGAAAAAAAATAAACGAAATTGGTGTTTCGTTGCCAATCCTAACTTATTCCCTTAAAATATATTTACAGTATATAAGATAGTCATAAGGTTTTTTGAGAATCGTTTAAATATTTATTTTTTGAATTATGATTAATGGCTGTACGGTGGACCTACAAGCCCCACCCCACCCAATAATTCCATACTGTAAGAGGGACTGCACCAACGCGTATAGGTACACTATTTTAATAGTAGGTATATTGCGTACATTGTAAAAAAACAGATCAGTTTTCTCAATCGTTCCACAATCGGATTGACATGGTCTTGCCATTTGACATGTTTGTCAATTGTTATTCCTAAATATTTAATATTAGACTTATGATTATGTTTAGTACACTCCGTGTTGCATGTTACATAATTTTTCAAAGAATCGTTATATTGAGATTTTTGGATACTTCTTGGAGTTTGAAAGGAATGATAAATGTTTTTTCCGAATTAAGTGACAGAAGATTGTCATCGAACCATTCTTTAATGGTCTTTATGTCATGATTAGCTGCAATACTAATTCTATTCCATGGTTTATTTTCAAGTATTGCAATATCATCAGCAAAGGCTATAATTTCACCACATAATGTATAGTATGTGGACAATTTATTATTATTGATACAATTTTATATTTACGTGTATCCTTATTGATTTCCACATCCAGAAAAATATTAGATCCTGCATCTCATCATGATCATGGCCAGTGGTTCAACCAAAGAGGTGAAATAAGCCCAAATATTTTGACCGGAGCAAATATAATAATAATCGCCAAAAGATAGCTAACATTCGCTGCGCGGACACGCACTAGAAGAGAGGGAGGATTAGCCTTTTCTCTCCGGGGATAGAGGTCCGCGGAGATCTTTATACAAATTGTTATGCAGCGCTATGTTATAAAACAAATGTCAGTCTTGTTAATTTTATACACGATAATTAAAAAAAAATATTTTGATAAGAAAAAATAGCACAAAAAACTTCTGGAAAGGAAAAATACTATGTTGTTCTCGAGGGGGAAGGGGGGGGGTGGTCAAGGCAAAAGCCGCAGGGACAGGGAGGATGGAGATCCTGAAACACAACCACACCCGTCGATTGTTTTCCAACCAATGACTACAAGACCACCCTTCAGTATCTGGTTTACCAGTAATGCCAAGTCTTTCGCTGACGTTCTCTATTTTTTGACTATTTAATTACCATCCACATCCACATTCGACATATGTTTCTTATTCATTCATTCGTTCTACATAACCAAACCATCCAAGCGACAGACATTGAGAGATCAGCTTTACATTCCCTATTAGGTAATTTATTCATTTTTACCTCTATCATAATTTTGGAAAAATAAAAATATGGCCATCGAGAGCAATAGAGCCTATAAAGCATGCGTAAGACCAATCATCACATACGGCGTTGAAGCAAGGGTAGATACAATCAGGACTAAATAAACATTGGGGACTTCCAAGATGAAGACGCTGAAGATGATAGCAGGCAAGACTCTGAGGGATCGCGAGAGGAACTAACCAAAATAAGAAAGATACGCCAGGGTGAGGACATTGTACGATGGAGTAGACAGCGAAGGAGGGACTGGTGTGGTCATATCCAAAGAACGGATAGCCTCCACAGGATAGGACCCCTTATATCGCACTATATAGTTAGCCTCACGGTATCCGCCCTCGCGAAAGACCTCCAGACAAAAGATGGAAAGACAGCTGGGAATCCATCTTGCAGGAGGCGCTATCCTTTGGAGAACAGATCGCGCTATTAAAAGGAAGAAGACGAACATAATTTTGCCAAATACATTTCTAAGTGACTAATTTCCATTGCATTCAGTATGCTATTTTTCCTCTTCTGCTAGCTCCACGCTCACTTCCATCAGCGGTGTAGACTTCAAGACACCGTAAAGCTTTATTTAAAAAGGTTACACAATGACCGCTATTTGAGATTTGTATCGAAGATTGGTAACTGATTTTTCGCAATCCGACAGCAACTTTTGACTTCATCTCACTAAATCTCAGTTACCAAATATAATCAGGTACAATCATATACAAATCTCGAATAACAGTTATTGAGTAAATGATTAAAATAGCCGTTTTGACTATTATTAGTTTCCACTATAAATTAATGCCGTTCTTTTTTTCCCTGCCGTCATACTCCTTTTGATACCTTTCTCAGCTTTTTCTTATATAGTTGGACAGACGTCATATTAAAATATTAAATAATATTTTGTATTTTTATTATTTTTCACATATTGTGGAATTTCTTTTTCTGTTCATGAATCTCATATTCATGAAGATAAAAAAGGGCCAAGTATTATTTTTCAAATATAGGTAAAAAAATATCATGTAAAGGATAAATAAAATAAAATAATTACATGCATATATTATATTAAAGAACACATTCTTGTTGTTATCATATTCTTATAAGGGCTCCAGTCCCGGCAGCAGTCAAATATTTTTCGTAGATTTGATTTTTCTGTATGTTTTTTTAATTGATTTTTTTTATAATAATTAAAAAATGAGTTTCAATAGCATAAGTAAACTAAGAGAGACGTGTGGTGGTATATTAAAAGTAATATTGTTTATAAAACTTGAAGTTATTGGCACCATGATAGCTCCGCATTATTCAAGTACGTCCCACGCTTTTGATTTTATCGAAATGCGCATATACTGTGAACGACTTGGTACTGGGGCTCTTAAAACGATTATTTAGTCTTCGTATATATCTTCGTATATTTTTTGGCGTAAAATTTTATACAAATTATGCAGCGCTATGTTATAAAACAAATGTCAGTCTTGTTAATTTTATACACGATAATTTACGATAATACACGATAATAAAAACAATGTTTTGGTAAGAAAAAAATAGCAATAAAGTCTTCTGGAATTAAAAGGAAAAAAATCCGGTTGATCAGGACGTGGGTAAAATATTGATTTCAAGATTTTCTGGCTGACAGACCAGTGAAGCTAAATAATAAAAATATATGTAAAAATAATAAAAATACAACGTTTATTTATACTTTTAATGTTAAAGTGACTTTTGGCGTAGTATCTCAATTATATTCATTAATATAATCTATACAATAAACATGTTTAAATACAAGGTTTATAGTGTCGTATTTACTGGTACATCAAAAACTAAACCTCTAGCAGTTAACGTAAAAATCGAATAACAATTATATATTCGTATAGTCAATACTCACATTATCAAGTGGAAAATAATCAGTAATCACGGAAAATGTAAATCCTATGACTCGTACAATCTAAAATTTCATTTCATTTGAGTATTCGAAGCAAAAAATAATATTTTCGTAATACGTACGAGTACTTGTTGTTTCTGTTTGTACCTTGTTTCAAGGATTGTTATTGTTGAATTCTCTGTAGGAAATAAGTAAACACCAGTCGAGGCGAAAAATAAACATTTTATTAACACAAATTTATTTACTAACAAAAAATTATAATGTGTATTTGAAATCAACTTATTTTATGTTTTAAAAATTATATTTAAAACAAAGTTTATTTAAAAAAAATGTAACACAATAACGATTAATCAAAAATATATGTATATAGGTACTTAATAAATGCGTATAGTCAGATAGCAGCAATACCACTATATCACACGGTGACATTGTGCATAATTCTACCATACGTACTTACTAAAATATCTAAATTATGTTGTTATAATGATTTATTATCACTTTTTATGAATCAAAATAATATTATAATAATTCGGTTATAAAAAATTAGCCAGAAATATTAAAAAAATATCTTATCTCTCTTTCTTCAAAAGGAATTCAAAATTGAATCAAGAAGACTGCCTCGAAGATTTTGCTACTAGCTACGGGATACCCTGTATCTTATTAATTAAATGTACTTTTGTATTTGTGGACTTTTAAATAAGTAGATACGAGTATATACTATATACCTACCTAATGCAAACTATTTCAAAATGAGATATTGTCGGATAGTATATATACATATTAGGGTGCTTCTCTACTTTGATTCTAAGACCTAAAAAAATTTTTTTTTGTAATTTTAAACTAAATGATTTAAACAGCAAATGATTTTTTCATTTTTGAATATGCTTTAATTTATATAGCTTAGAAAGCTACAATTACAATAAGACAACGAAAATTATTATATATACCAAACAATTAAAAGTAAAAAAGGTAGGTATGACTAACAATGTATATTTTTGGTACTTCTTTTTGTTCTTCGTTTGTGCTACAATACAATTTGTAATATTCTTCGATCAACGCCATTTTTTAAAACCAACCTGTCTGGCCCACGAGCTTTTATCACGATTGTTTCTGACATTATTTCCATTATACGGTGGTGTGGTGACAGGCGAACCAAAGCAAATATTTTTCTATCATCCGCTCAAATAGGACACCATTTCTTTATCCGGTGTTGACCGCAGTAGTGTCAAAGCACAAGTCGCATGCAGTAGAATTTGCCAAACTAAGTTGGTTGCTTCATTTAAATTTTAAAATGAAAAATAAACTCGGCATTTATTTTATCGACGGCAATATGCTTTGAATCAAATATTGTAAACTTTTTGCTCTTAGCCACACATTTGCTTTCTTTACGTCTTTAAAAACGGAATACTAGAAGATGCCATAGTGACACGAAAACGCCAAGTGTTTCCTTCCAACAGGTCGCGATTTTTTTTTTATGCGTGAGGTGGTGGAGAGTTGCGGAGGAGTGGAGGTGGGTAGTGCGACCTTGGAATAAGATACGGCACGCTTTTTAAGTCCAAATCAGGCATTTAAGCAGTATGTGTACGTGAAAACAGTGGGTATTATTTTTTTTAAATTTCCGGGAACTTTGACATTCGGTAACGACCTCTAAACCTCATTAAAAAATAAAATTAAAAAATATGAGTTCACTTTTTTCGATGAGAGAAGGGAATGGCAGGTTGATGAAGTTATTTTTCGACCTTCGAAGTCGAATGTTTCGAAAGTCGAAAAATAAGAAGCACCCTAGTATATCATGCTTATATATGAACCAATGACTTTCTGAGTAAATAATAACATTTTTATTTCTAAATGTCACATTTCATCTTCATACACAACACAATCACACGATCCCGTAATTTCTGATTCAATTTTGGCTTTCCTCGTGATTTCCTTGGGGACAGAGGAGCCAAACTTAAGGAGGGGCCAATCGAAATCCAATGATTGACTCTGAAATAATTCATCTTTGTATCATGGCCAGCCAAGCGAGTCAGAGAAGCCAGAGCCGGACCAGTAGTTTAAGACTAAATACGAAAAATTTTCCACTTTTCAAAAGTATATTTAAAAAAACAGAAATTCTGTTGGTTAACGTTGGTGTCTGCAATTGACTGTCGGCTCTACTGGTCGCCGTGCGGCTGATAGTGGCCGCTGCGCGGCCATTAATGTTTACGATTGACTTTCACCCATTGTCTGCTGCTTTTCATTCGATTTCGTTCTTTTTTGGAACTAGTAATGGAAATGTTAAGCAATTAAACCACAGATTTTACGTAAACATGAGTCATAGAATTTGACAACTTACATATTGCGATTTTTTTAAACTGAATATATAAATTTGGCAAATCTCTCCTCGTCACCTTACTTTGTTCCATTGAAAATCCTACCAGTTGTGTAATTTAAAAAATCATTATTCATACTATTGATCAAATTAACTAAAATTCTCAATCTCATTAAATTAGATTTAAGAATACGTGACAGTTGTGTTCACTAACCACATTAGTTATGTGCGCTTGCGTATTGCCCCTCGTTTTTTTACATTATTACGGTGTCAAGCATTTTAGCATTTAAGGTTAAAAGTACCTATCTATCTGTGAAGATGTCAATATTATTCCTAAACATTATCAGCCTTACTTTCTATCAAGAGTAATTTGCGAATTTTTATCTTTTATGATTTTAAAGAAAATTATTTTATTGCTGTTAAATTTACCTATTGTATTGTTAAAAAAGTGATATGGCTTCGTAACATTATGTTAACACTAGCTGTAACCCATCAAAAATAGCGGTACTTTTACATGCCGGTTTATAACCAACAACCATGAAATAGTAATAACGACTTTTATCAAAATACTAGCTGGTTGGCCCGGCTTCGCTCGGGACCATAATTCGGTAAGTATAGAATTGTTTTGACGTCTCTTTTTTGCTGGTTTCGGCACCTGTGATTGGATTATCTCGCTGGACCGTCTTCGCTTTGCCAAAATAAGAACAGATATTTTAGCGCACAATCATAACACTCTAGAGAGAACTTTCTAAAACTTTCTAGTGCATTCCGAAATCTTATAGAACTTCCTGGAATCTTCTAGAACTTTCCCTTTCCAGAACCTTCTAAAGCATTATAATTCTTTCTGGAACTTCTAGACCCACTGACGCACTCCCCCACTCAGTCTGGAACCTGATAGATCTTTCTGATAGCTTGTAGAACTTTCTCCTTCCAGAACTTTTTAGAGCATTCTCGAACCCTCTAGAACTTTTCGTAACCTTTAAAACTCGCTGACACATTCTGCAACTCAGTTTGGAACCTTATAGAACTTTCTGAAACTTTCTCCATCCAGAATTTTCTAGAGCATTCTAGAACCTTCTCTTAATCTTCTGGAAACTTCTAGACTCACAGATGAACTCAGCTAATCGGTTTGGAACCTTATTAAACCTTTTTAAACTTTCTCCTTCCAGAACTTTCTAAAGCATTCGAGAACCTTAATGAATGTTCTGGAACCTTCTAGACTCACCGACATACTCCGCCACTCAGTTTGAACCTTTAGGAATCTTCAAGAACGTTCTCTTTCCAGAAATTTTTAGAGCTTTACCGAACATTCTGGAACCTTCTAGACTCACAGACACACTCCACCACACTGTTTGGAATGTTAGAGATCTTTCGGGAATCTTCTACAGAAGAAGAACATTCGAGAACTTAATTGAACGTTTTAGAACCTTCTAGGTTTACCGACACACTCCGCCACTCTGTTTGGAACCTTTTAGAACCTTCTTGAACTTTGTCTTTCTAGAATCTTCTAAAGCATTCGAGAACCTTCATGAACGTTCTAGACTCACAGTCACTCTCCGCCACACTGGAATGTAAGAGAACATTATTTAGAAGAACAAAGAGTCTTCTACAACGTTCTCCTTCCACAACATTCTAGAACTTTATCAAACGTTCTGGAACCTTATAGAGTCACAGATACACTCCGTCACTTTGTCTGAAACCTTATAGAACTTTCGTTAATCTTCTAGAACGTTCTCCTTCCAGAACTTTCTAGAGCTTTATCGAACGTTCTGGAACCTTCTGGACACACCGACACACACTGCTACTCACTGAAACCTTATAGAACTTTTAATAATCTTCTAGTACGTTTTTCTTCCAGAACTTTCTAGAGCTTTATCGAACATTCTGGAACCTTCTAGACTCACAGACACACTCCGCCATACTGTTTGGAACGTTATAGAACTTTTGTGAATCTTCTAGAACGTTCTCCATCCAAAACATTCTTGAACTTTATCGAACAGTCTGGAACCTTATAGAATCACAGACACACTCCGCCACCAGAATTTTATAGACCTTTATCAAACGTTCTGGAACCTTTTCGACTCACCTCTTAGTTTGGAGCCTTATAGAATTTTCGGGAATCTTCTAGAACACTCCCCTTCTAGAGCTTCACTGGACATTCTGAAACATTCTTGACTCACCGGTACACTTCGCCACTTAGTTTGGAACCTTATAGAACTTTTGGAAATTTTCTAGAAGGTTCTCTTTCCAGAACTTTCTAGAGCGGATTTTTATGGAACTTTATAGACTTACCGACACAGTCGGCGGGCCCATTCTGGAACAATTTGAAGTATTTGCTGCCCTCCCATTACAAAACAATGTGCTAGAATGCACATTTTCGTCACCCACTCCCACCCACACTCAGTCACCCCCACCAAACTCGCACATTTTCAATGGGACACCAAGGGCTATCCACCATCATAACCATTAGGGGGTGGTAGTATCTAGTTGTGAAGAAAACTTGGCGGATAGGGAAACACGGGTTTCTTTATATATATATATATATTGATATTGATTGATATTGATTAGCAACATCGCTAAGTTGCGGCTGGTTTGGGTTTGCTGATCTGGAGTTCAAACCCCATCTCCGGCCGTTTAATTTCGTTTTTTTAGCCGTGAATTCGAACGAAATTACGGACAGACCGACAGACGGACAAAGATAAGCTATAAAACATTACGTGAAACATAGGCCCGAATACAGAAACAATACTTAGTGATATAAAGGTTGAAGTACTAATGCTTTAAAAGTGTAATTTTCAGTACAAAATAAATTGAATTAAACCTTTAAACCATTTAAGTATTGTATAAACCACACTGATTGTTTTTTCTTACTATATCTTCGTCAGAAAGGATGCATAATAATTTCTATAAATTTAATTTGTTGGAGTCAAATGTTAAGGGGGGGATGGGTGAAGTTCATTTGTGTTGGGGGAGAGGGGTGAAGTTTGACGGTGAGGAATATATTTTGATTGGAATATATTATAGTTTGACAGTGATTAATATGAGGTATATATTAAGTAATGGATTATTCGTTCAATTTAATTTGTTGTAATCATATAAGATTTGGTATCGAGACTTCTTGATTTCTATCATTTCTAAATTATCTAGCCTAAGGCCTCTATTATGTGTATGTAAAATTTCGATGTCGTTTTGTCTTTTATTAAATTGTTGCCTGTTTTCAATAGCTGGTTTGAGAATTCTGAGAAATTATTATTATTGAGACATCTAAGATGTTATTTTATTCAAATATTAAAACAACATTAATATGAACACTTGACTTTTACAAATTTAATTTATGGAAGTGGAAACTGGTAGACGTTTAAAAACAATCAGTGTGGTTTATACAAAGTTAGTTATTTTTTCTCAAATTAATAATTATGTCCAACCACAAAATAAATACTATAAACATCAAAAATACATACCGAAACACCGGGATTTCCGCCGGAGCCGACCCTGCTCTAGTTTACCCTGGACTGGGGCTGAAGTGATCGTTCGTTAAATACAAGAAGTATTCAGCCTGATTGACCGAAAACAATGCTGGTTGTTTCTGACTCCCCTAACTATTCAAATAATGTCCTAATTATTTTAGAAAATAAAGTCGAAATAACACAAGCTTACGAAATATACGCAGTAACAGACGTTTACCCTAGTGCGGTGCTAAAAATGTATTGCATGTTCACGGCAAAAAATATAATCATTAAGTACTTAGAAGATTGTGGGACGTTTCCTGAAAATATTAATTATTTTTGAAAATGAGTTCACCCTGGAGCCAGCCAAGAGAACAGGAACTATGAACTGCTGGCAGGGACAGAGCACAGAGGTTTCAGCTCTATGAATCGAGAATTCTTAACCAAGAGTACAGAATGCCGCTGTAAGATACTTTCGATTGTAGAAGCCCTTAGCAAACGAGTTATTGCTACAAGTTATGTAAACATAATCAATATTATACACAGTAATTCTATAGCATCTTTATTTTTTTTTCCAAAAATATACATGTTATCAAAGGGCGTAAGACTATATAAACACGTACCAACTTGTAACACTATGTAAATGTAATACAAGAATTCTGTATAATATGAATGATCTTCAATTATTTGTTTTTGTTTTTTTTATTTATGAAGATTATTTTCTTGTCGATAGCCAAAAAAATATACAGGGTGTACCAGAGCTAGCAGCAGAAACTTGGCCGATAGATTCTTGACTATGTTATGAGTCTAAAATGTTCAAGCAACCATGACCTAATATAAATAGTTATGGAGGTATGCAATATCAAAGTTTGCATTTTTTTCAATATTTCTGACTTATTTTTTGCAAAAAGTTGAACTATCCTTACAGTAACTTATATCGATTATGAAAAAATCATTTGCTTCAATACAACTTAAATAAAATGATAAAAACCTTGTAAAAAATAACTTTTTTTCAATTTTCAACAACCGACGAGCTTGCATGCGAAGATGTATGAATGTGGATGAGGTGAGAGTTGTATGTCAGGACAGAAGAGTGTGGCGCTCTATCCTCTCTGCCTACCCCCGCGGAGAAACGGCGTGATGGTAAGTAAGTAAGTAAGTTTTTATCATTTTATTCGACTTGTATTAAAGCGAATGAATTTTTCATAATGACATAAGTTACTGTAATGATAGTTCAACTTTTTGCAAAAAATAAGTTAGAAATATTGAAAAAAAATGCAAACTTTGATATTGCATATCTCCATAACTATTGGTATTAGGCCATGGTTGCTTGAACATTTAATGCTTATAACATAGTCAGGAATCTACCTGTCAAGTTTCTGCTGCTAGCTCTGGTACACCCGTATAATCTTTGCAGAATAAGTTTTGCAGTTGACACTGCGATCTTCTCAGACGATCTAGATGACAAGATGTTAGTTAGCGGCAGGGTACAACAGAAGATAAACATCTTAAAAACTAATTAAGTAATGTTGAACTGCTTTTCTAGCTCGATAGATATTCATGTTATTAGAGCAAGCTTAAAGATATCGATAATTTTATTTACTGAGGATAGTAATGGTGAATCTTTTGAGCTCGGCGTGTCAAAAGTTTGGAAAATTCCTCATAAAGTTAATAAAGTTAATTTAACTAGTAGTTTATCAATGACGGCTCGGCGGGATACATGTTTATACTTGTAAGCATGTTTGGCATTTGTCGGGCTGAAGCCGGTTGTTTGTCATAGAGCTTAAATCGATGTGTCGCCGTCGGCCGCAATCGCGATTCTTTTAGTAATTCGAATATTTGTAAACGCTGGGGTAAACTCACAACCTCGTGGAGTGTCATCTTTGAAGCGTGTCATAAGTTCGCCACCACTGATCTAGAGTATCTAGAGGATAATAAATTTCCATAGCAGGAGGTGTATCCAAAGAAATCGTTCGCACAACAATGATCTGGACTGCACTTGGTCACCTGAATATAATTTCTAAAGTATTCTTCCATTGTGTCTAACAATAAAGGTGTTCGATGAATTAATACTTCCAATGCTGCGTAACATGGCTTTTAACAAAAACTTCCAATAAGCAAAGAGGTATCGAAAGATGTCCATCAGGCCCCACTCGAAGTGACAGGAAAAGAGAGCTGATATAATTGAATCCGCCAAGAACGTGAAATGGCAATGAGCAGGCCGTATATCTGTATAATTTTCGTCACTCAGATGACGAATAGTCGCTGGACGAATATTGCCTTTTCTCTATTTTATAAATACATTTTCTGTACTCGATAATGTTTCCTGATAATCTCAATTAAAACATGTGGTGGTGATATTTTATAATTTGCAAGTGGTCTTTCATTCCGAGAAATATGCACAATGGACTCAATTGAAGACGCGAAATTATTGAAAAATGGACGTCGCTTAATTTTCCATCACTCTCATGTGAGGTCACCGGCTATCTGCCCAAGTCAAATGCCAGGATCGGGAGACCACAGGCCATGACCCCTCTGGATCTTAAGAGTCATAATATTCGTACAGGAAACAACATAATTTTAATTTTTATTATTTTAAAATGTACCTAAGTATTTTTTATTTATTTATTTCCATTAATATTCTAGACACATAGAAACAAAGTAATCACAAATATAATATATAAAGTTAATGTAGTAGTCATGGCTCTCGCCTAATAATCCAGTGGTCGATGGTTCAAGCCCCATCCAGGACAACAGCAAGTTAGTCCTAATAAGCGTTTAGATTATTTTGAAAATAGTAAGAATATTGATATGATATTCCGTGTTCGCATCTCTGTTTTTTTAAAAAGAAAAAAAGAATTAAAAAATAAGAAAAAAAGGCAAATTCCCAGGCAGCAAATGCATGTAGTATAACAGGACACCGAGTAAGCTGATAAGACTTGTAAGATCAACAATGATGTAATGAAAGTAAGGATCGATCAAGACTTCTCCAATTCATTCCAAACTCACAATGGTCTACGACAGGGAGATGCTTTGGCATGTCTCCTGTTTAATGTAGCCCTAGAAAAAGTTATCAGGGACTCAAACATAGATACTAGAGGCAATACCTTCTTCAAATCGGTTTAACTTCTCGCCTATGCAGATGATATGGATATCACCGGACAATCACTAGAAACTACTCGTGAAGTGTTAGAACAGAAAGCAAAGATAATGGGACTCCTCATCAACGAAGATAAAACAAAGATGATGATTGCATCTAACACACGTAGTTCAACTCCCCAAACCTCCACGGCTGGAAATCAAGTTTTGGGGTGATAAAAAAGTTCACTTACCTGAGCTCAGCAGTCACTAGTGACAACAATATAAGAGAAGAAACCAAGAGGAAGATAACGGTTGCAAAACGTTGTTACTATAGTTTTCAGAAACAGTTAAAGTTAAACTTGGTCAGAAGAAACACCAAAATCTTTTCTAAAAAACCCTGATAAAACCAGTCCTGACGTATCGCCTGTAGCACACCTCCGCCGCGAAATCATAGCAGCGAAACCGCACTAGTTTCGCCATCAAATGTTCAAGCTCCAAAGTTAGAAAACCGATACATACATTCGAAACTCCACACAGCTTCATGAATCTCAGTCTTCCAAAAATCGTATACTACGCAATCCGTCAAAGTATTTTCAGCTACGCCAAGTGTGCATAGGTTGATGCGGCCCCAATCATATTAGACCCTTCAATAAAGTCTCAGAAATGGGTTATACGTGTAACAAACAAGACACCATTTAGATATAACTCTGAAGACCCACCCTTCAAGTACTTGACACAAGGCAGCTATACACCAGCTCAATACTAAAATTATTCTTTCAAAAAACAAACTCTATCATAATACGCCTGTAGCACACCTCCGCCGCGAAATTACAGTAGCGAAACAGCACTAGTTTCGCCATGATTTGTCTTTTGTGGGAGAGGCGGAACAGAAGCGAAACTGCCTGTTCTAGCGCATAGATTTGACTATAATTCTATCTCTTTCCCGCGTAGTTTCGTCGATCTCCTCCGGCGCCAGCTATACCTCCGCGCACCGGCCGCCGCATTGTGGAGTACTTCACCCAAATTGTTAAGTTGTGGCAATCGGAGCAAAATGTCATCGTTATCAGAGTCAGAGGAGAAAGTAATATTATTGTTGACTTTAACTTTGAAAAGTCGTAAAATTCGACGAATTTGGGTGCACGAGATTAATGAAAAAAGAAAGAAATTAGTAGAAAACCGATTATGTAAAGAAGATCGTTTCCATACATATTTTAGAATGAGCCCAGATAGTTTTGAAGATTTACATAATCTTTTGAAGCCACATATTACAAAGCAAAATACAAGGTTTAGGAAAGCTATTTCTAGCAGAGAAAGATTAGCCTTAACTTTCAGGCAAGGAAATTGTTTATTAATCTTCTTCTTCAAACACAGCAAAAATTTTAAATTTTTTCAATAAAAAGGTGGTGTATACAAGATAATTTCTATAAATTATGTTTATTAATCATTAAAGTACAAAGTAAACCTGCATGTTACTAACTCCACTATCATTGAAGAATAAGTTACTACGGTAAAGAAAAATATTTTTTTGACTTAATTATTTATGGAAACTGAAAAATAACTGTAATCCATGTTATTTTCTGAATTATTTTGATTTGTGGTGGTTAAATCAGTAGACATTGTAGAATGTGGTAGAATGTAATATTTAGTAGTGTCAGTAACTGTTGCTTCACTGATCATGGAGTAGTTTCCTGGCGTAGCAGGAGCACATTTGCTGGTATTGCTTAGAATAGAGTAGTTAGAAACTGGTGCAGTAGAGTAGCTTTCAGTAGTTAGCTTTCAGAAGGTCTCCAGATCATTTAATTCAGCCTCCATTAAAAATTCGGGCGATATCAAATTTGGCTTTTATTTGTGTTCGCTTCGATAGTTTTTTGTATGTATCGGCTTCTGTTTCGATCTCTTCTATTTTGTAAGTACTGGATCATTCAATCTGTTGGATCGGGATACGGCTTACTTCTTCTATACCTTCTATAAATTTATTGAGCGTTTTGAGTTTCTTGCGGACGAAAAATTTGTACACTTTCAATGTCTCGAGTTTCGTCTCTGGCAGATGGAGAGTTAGCAGAATTAACGTCCTCCACACTGCTTTGAGTCTCATTCAGTGTAACTGCTGGTTCAATGAAACTCATGTGATCTGTCCAAGTCCAATTTTGCAGTTTTTTTGCGGCTTGACCACTAGTACTCTTTTTAGATAGCTTATCGTCGGCGTCAGTGCAGGACCTTGTATCTACAATTTTTGATTAAAACACGTTTTTGATGGAAATCGCTAAATTACCCATCCTGCCATCTAGTGACAAAAATTCAAGTTGCTAGTCAACAAACTCGGTCCGTAAAATAGGATCATCTAAAAGCTTCTAAGTACATAATGGGACATTTGAATGCTTTTGGGAAAGTTTTAAGTGTCTCCTGTAAAAATAAGTCTCGTGTATTTACGAGGACCTCCACTGACGCCGACGTTATACTTTTTGAATGAGTCTTTCAAATTCTTCCATTTCGCTTTCAAAAATACGACTGAAAAATAACGAAATAAGACAACATTAATATTATTTTCATTACAGATTCCTGACTACTGGAGATTCCAACAAGATATTATCGTTCTCATATCGTATAGGGAATTCAACAGTTTCAAAATAGTGACCGAATTATGTGTAAAAAAATTTCCAATAATTGCGAGTAATAAAGAACTTAATAATCACGATAATACGTAATCAGTAATAATATTTAATTTTTTTAAATAATTTTTCAACTAATTTAGAAAAACAAGAAACAGAAGACATTTCATTTTGATATTTTGACAGTTATGAATTATGTACAGTTACCCTGGAGTGGCTTAGCAACCATTTTTGTGTCATCAGCTTTGCTGGCTTGGGGTTCGTTTTAATCTTTTTTCTTGTATATTTCGTATTTTAATAACCATTAAAATATATTTTATCTCTCCTTTTACCTGATTTTAACCATTTGTGGTAGATCATTATCTCGTACCTGTTTTTTAAATTCCGTTTTACTCGATTTTTGGTAGACAATTTTTTCACAAGGAAAATAAATTTTTATTTACCTTGACAACCCAAAATAACGGAATGGGGACAACTGGGAAGTTGTCCCCAGTTCCCAATGAAATGTCAGATCCAAGAAAAAGGAGAGATGCGTATCTGGATGATACATCTTCGTCAAAAAAACCCAGGGAAACCATTACTGCAATTTACAAACCTTCCGATTGTGGTCCCTTTACAGTTCATGTTCAAAAAATTAGCGGAGATGACTTCTTGAAATCTTCATCTATCTATCCAATTCATTTCGGTAACTTTTTGTTCCGGAATAAAATATAAAATATTTCCCCCACGGGGGTTAAAGCCCTTGGAAAATTTTAAGTTTCTGTTCAATTTAATGATTTTTGCTATTCTTCATTGTCTATAGGCCAATACTCGGCAGTAATTCCGGTTTAACAGGTTACTTGCATGGGTTTGGTAAAAGGTATCCCTGTAGATATGTCAGAAAAAGAAATAATTGAAGAAAATAATATTTCGCATCGTTTTGGGAAACCAATTAAAGTACGTCGTCTGAATTACAAAGACACAAAATCTGGCGCCATTCAATGGCTTCCATCACAGTCGGTCGTCATTACTTTTGATGGGCAAAATCTTCCGAAACATATATATTTGCACTATAATTCTCTTCCAGTGGAACAATATGTGTTTCTCACTATTCAATGTTTTTCCTGTTGCCGGTTCGGGCACACTAAAAATGCATGTAGAAATAGTCCCCGTTGTTTCAAGTGCGGCGAAGCACATCTGGGTGAGAAATGTCCAAAATTGAATAGTTTGCCTACTTGCTTCAACTGTTCTGGTTCTCACAATGCCACGAATGTTCTTTGTCCTGAGTTCATCAGACAAAAAAATATCAAACATATTATGGCATCAGAAAATATTTATTATTTTGAGGCATCAAAATCTTTTTCTTCGGTAAAATCCTCCTTTGCGGAAAAAACTTCTTCGTCATCTCCGACTAATTTTCCTCCGTCTCCACTTTTCTCGCAAATTCTTTCGGAAAAAATCTATCAACAAAACCCACTTCTCAAAAGAAAAGTATTTTTACTTTTCGTACCCCAAAAACATATCAGCCTTTTTATCTTTCTAATGAACAATCCACATTAAATTCAATATACATTTCTCCCAATGGAAATTCCCAGTCTAAGGATAACTCTAATGGAGTTGCTTTCCTTTCAAACAATGATTCTCTATCCATTAATAACAATAATTCCTCTGATATCGTTTGAACATTATTAACTCTCTTAATTAATATTATTTCTCAAAATAAAATACCGTCCAACGCTGCCGAAATAATTTCAAAAATATCTAACTCCCTCCCAAACAATGGCAGCTCTTCTTCAATGGAACACAAGAAGCGATGTTTCTAATCGAATATATCTTCTGTATTTATTACAGAATTACTCAATTTCTATTGCTGCCATCTCAGAGACATGGTGTAAGGTGTCTCTCCGTTTTCGTGTGAACGGATATTCATGTGTTAGGTGTGACCGATCGGATGGAGGAGGAGGTTCCGCCATACTAATTAAAAATGGTATTCCTTTTCAATCCATTCCGGTTTCTCCCCCAGATCACAGTGTACAAGTATGTGCTATTCGTTACAATAATATTACAATAGTTTCCACATATTTAATCCCTCTTCAATATTCAATCTCAATTGGTGGAATAATTTCATAACTTCGTTACCTTCACCAATTGGGTGATTTTAATGCACATTCTACCGTCTGGGGTTGTTCTTCAGATGACAGATCTGGTAAACGAATAATAGATTTCTTAGATTCTGGAAAATTATGTTTACTTAATGATGGATCTCCCACAAGAATATATTTACCTTCCCAAAACCCTCAATTGCAATTGACCTCTCCATTTGTTCTAGTAATATAGCATCTTTGCTTTCATGGGACATTGTTCCTGACAGTTGTGGTAGCGATCACTTTCCAATTATCTTGTCTTTACTTTTCAGCTATTCAACGGAACTTGCTAGTGCTATGTCTTCCACCTTTCATCCATTAGATAACTGTATTCAGTCATATTATAATAAAATGGTTGACATTCTTAAAAATATATCTCAAAAGCATATTCCTTTTACTACGTCAAATTTACAAAAATCTCATCCTTGGTGGGATCTTGATTGCACTCTCGCTGTTGATAAAAGAAGAAGATAACTAAATTATATTGTAAAAATATGAATTTACAAAATTACCTCGAATTTAATAAAAATAGTGCTCAAACTAGGCGGCTTCTTAGAAATAAAAAAAGAGCAGGTTGGGCTTCATTTTGTGAAACTTTATCTCCAGAGACCACTTTATCTACCATCTGGAAAATGATTCGAAGATACAGAGCTTCATATAATCCTCCAATCCAACTTACTCCCACTTCTTCCTGGTTAAATAATTTCATGGACAAACTGGCCCCCCCTTTTGTCCATCAGATGAAGAACTTCCTCAACCATCTACTCTTGTAATTACTCATTATATCGAAGGCCCTTTTGTTATCTCTGAAATAAGATTTGTTGACCTACATGGACTTGATAAAGTAATCATTTTTACAGATTCGCTCAGTTGTCTCAAATTATTAATATCTTCCCCCTTTAAATCCAATCTAACACCCATTTTCGGCAAATTTTAATTTCTACTTTATAGTTTGTTTTTAAAGAGTTCAAGTGTTTTTTTAGTATGGATTCCTAGTCATGTTGGTATAATTGGTAATGAGATAACTGATTCTCTGGCGAAGGAAGCTTGTCAGACCGGGAATCTCAAATATGATCGACTACTTTTATCAGATATGATGACATTTTTAAAAAGAAAATGTCGAGATTCTTGGATTTCTCAATGGAATATATCAAAATTAGTTAAAGGTACATTTTTTGGCAATATTCATCCAAATATTCTCTCTAAGTCGTGGTACGCAGATTCACATCTAAGTAGGGATAAGATTGTAACTATATGTCGCCTAAGATCCAATCATTGTTGTTCTACAGCTCATCTTTTCAAAATAAAGTGTAATAACTCACCGATATGTGAGAGCGGTATGGGTATCGGAGATCTCAATCATATAATTTTTGATTGTCCAATAATGGTCGATAGGGAAAAGTTAATGAAATCTACTTTACCTTTAAAAATACAGTTAGTCCTCTATGCACCATCAAACCATGTCATATTGTCTTTGTGTAAATATTTAAAAGGTAATATAATGAAACTTTAATAATTTTAACATGTTTTATTAATTTAATTTTTTTTATTATAATTTGGTTAATTAAGAGAAATGTGAAGTTATAATTTCTATAAACTCACAATATTCTTTTTATTTTTATTATTAATTATTTTTATTATTATCTGGTAAATTCACTTTAAGAGAAATGTGATGTTATAATTTCTATAAAATCACAATTTTATTTTTATTTTTATTATTACAATTTTTATTATCTGTTTAATTCACATTAAGAGAAATGTGAAGTTGTAATTTCTATTGACTCACAATTTTCTTGAAATATAGATATTTAATTATTATTTGATATGTATTAATTCGAATTCTGATTATTTTCCTTAATATTAAAGTACTACTTTACCTACTCTCTATATATTTGTACAAATTAAATTATTGTTCCTAATTTATAAATTTTGTTAATATGTGTTTATTAATAATGTGTAATTTTTAACATTCACAATATTTTCTTGATATTAATTAACAACATGAAACAATTAAATTGTTACCTTGGAAAATAATGATGTAAAACATTGTTAATCCTGAGTTGTTTTTTATCTGTTACGTTTTTGTTATGTTGATTGGTTTCTAAATAAGAGAAATGTGAAAATATATTTCATTTATATCCTCACAATTTTCTTTTCTTTATATTAAAATATTACTTAAATGAATTGAAATGCTTCATGGTTTCGTTTATAATTTTGTTAATATTTATTTATAATTTGTACCTATATGTTTTCAAATTTAAATGTTCTAACTTTTTTAATCTATGTCATTAAAATATGTGTGTAAGAGATGTAAACGTAGCATTTATATTGTTCATCAAAGTACTAATAATTATTCATAAAATTATTAATATTCTGATTATTGTTCATTAATGTTATTTATTTCTCTATTTTTAATGAATTGTATATATTTTGTACTGGCTAATAACACCTAATTGGTGAAGGCCAAAATAAAGAGAAGAAAATAAACTGTTACCCTGATGAATGAATAGTAATTTCTGAAACATGTTGGCGGAAATACTCAAATAAAAGTAGATGTATACAAATAAAATAATCAATTTTTTTTTTAACATGTAATACAGTTTATTATTATTATAATAACTACATACCTTCTTCGTTTAATTCCCTCTGGATCTCCCTCCATGCCTGCAATTTTTTCATATTATTTTTATAGTCTGGGTGACTCAATAAATAAAGAATAGGTCTATTTCTGACCTCTTGTATTAATTAGTTTTTCAGTAAAATCGACATCCATAATGTTAAAAAATGTAGTTTCGCTTTTCAATTTTGTCGACTTCCACAAATACGCGGAACAACGCGGCGCGGAGCAACGGTGCGCGGAGCTGTAGCTAGCGTCGAAGCAGATCGACGAAACCATGCGGGAAAGAGATAGAATTATATTTAAATCTATACGCTAGAACAGGCAGTTTCGCTGCTGTGATTTCGCGGCGGAGGTGTGCTACAGACGTTAATCGACATTTTAGGTCAAATACTCCTCTGTGCAGCGGTTCGCTACTGGGGTTTCGAAGTGGAGGTGTGCTACGGGCATATAACCTCTGAAACATGGGTATTAACGAAAATTATAGAGGAATCCATCGTAACATTTGAGAGAAAGACCCTTAGAATAGTCTACGGTCCTGTGAGAGATCATAATGGTTGGCGTCGATACAACAGAGAGTTTTATGACATGTAGAGCCCGATGTGATCAGTTTCACCAAGGTGGGCTGGTCACGTAATCAGAATGAACGATAATAACTCTGTAAAACGCCTCGCAGTCTCTACACCACAAGGACAAAGAAGACCAGGAAGGCCCAAACTACGATGGATGGATGGTCAACGCTGATACATCCATGTTAGGAATAACAAACTGGAAGATGAAAAAGAAAGATAAGAATGGAAGAGACTTCTGGATTCGGCCAAGGCCCACCCGGGTGATGATGATGATGATGCTTCGGAAGCCACGAACATGTGTCGTAAAAGTTGCGGTCCAATATTGTAATATTTATTTCAAAATGCATAAACTAGAAGTGACACGAAAAGATTGGGATTATTTTAAAATACCTACATACAAGTACAAATGGAATAGAATTATTATACATATTTTACGTTCATCATAAAGTAAAAGGATTTCACCGTTTCAGTAATCTATACAAATGAAAATATATAATAAAAACGCATCTCGCATATTATAAATACTTTGGCATCATTTAGTAATCCTGGTGATGCATTTACTAGTCTAGATGAATAACGTGGAACTGAATTCCACTAGAATTTGACGTATAACTAGCTACATCATTATATTCGTAATTTTCTACTTCATGTCCATCAATTTCCATAATGTCTTCGATGTCTGAAATATTTTCATATAAAAATATAAAAAATATTATGGGTTCAGGTTTTCAAATTCTAGATCATATCAGAATCACATATTGTTATTCTTTTCGATGAATCCAACAATTTCTCATTCATATACTTTATTTTTTTAATAAAAACTTCAAGAATATTACCTTAAATTACGTAACGCGCATTAACAGAAATTGTGGTAAGGACTGAAACAACATTAATGCGCTCGGATAAATAACCCACCAACAGCAAAGAAATTTGAGATGAAACGGATATCCGGTAACTATCACCGGATAACGACCCGGCCTATTTTTACTATCCGGCCGAATACCGGATGGTTTCTCAATATCCGGCGGATAACGGATAGTACCTTAATTGCGAAAATTTTGTCTAGCATATATATTCTGATATAAATGAATAATAAAAACCAACATTTGCGAAAAAAACGCCGAAAAATGCATTTACAGGGAATGTCCAGCTTTAGTGCCTTCTGTCCAGTATCCAGTATAAGTACTCTCGATGTGTAGGTAGATGATATAAATGTATTTTTCATCAAAACCCGATAGCCTAGTTTAAGTCGTATTTTTGCACCAAATAATTAAATCAATTCGAAACAAAAGAAAAACGGGCCTAGCGTATATGAGAGGTATAAAAGTAAAGGCAACAATATCCCATTAAGGCGTTTATGAGATAAATACAAAATAACTGTCACTACTCAAAGATAGTGTACATTACTGCTTTTGCTAATTATATAATCTTTGCTATAATGTTTCATTCTAAAAACGACATTAAATCTCACTTTAGTATGAAGCCCCTTTGTCACGTGATAAATCCTTGGGGGTTGATTAGTTGAAGTAGATATAGCTATCTTTGTTTTAAATAGTGATCTGGAAATATTATTTTGCATTCAAAATATTTTTTATTTTGGTTATAGCTGCCTTTGCTTTTTAACCGACTTCAAAAAAGAGGAGGAGAAAGTGTCATTTTTTCGATGCAAATCTGTACCTTTTGATCGATCGGACTCAAAATTTGGAAAGTTATTCTTAAGGACTCGGCGGGTAACATGGGCAACACTTCCCCCTATTCTCATACCCCTTCTCCTCCCCCTCACATTTTTTCGATGAAAGTCTGTACCGTTTGACCGATGGGACTCAAAATTTGGAATCTTATTCTTTAGGACTCGGCGGGTAACATAGGCAACATTTCCCCCCTATTATCATACCCCTTCTCCACCCCCTGACATATTTTCGATAAAATTCTGTACCTTTTGACCGATCGGACTCAAAATTTGGAAAATTATTCTTTAGGACTCGGCGGGTAACAAAAGCAACATTTCTCTCCTATTTTCGTACCCCTTTCCCTCCCCTGAAATATTTTCGATGCAAATCTTTACCGTTTGATCTATCGGACTCAAAATTTAGAAACTTAGTCTTAAGGACTCGGCGGGTAATATATGCGACATTTCCCCCCTATTCTTTTAACCCTTCCCCTTATAAAGCATAAGTATGCAAAATTTGAATCGAATTGGACAAACGGTGTGGTTGTATAGAGAACAGACAGACAGACAGACATTGGGTTTTATAGGTATAGGTAAGTAGGTAGTAAGTTTTTAATTTAAGTATGTAGTTAGAAAAAATTGTACATTAATAATAGACCTCTGTAACACGTAAATTGTGTAGCGGTATTCCTTTTTTAAAGCAACTTCGATTCTCTCGAGAAACGATAATATTTTGTACATCGGCGATTTTAATGCTCATATTGGGAATGACGCAATTACATGGAAAGGAGTCATCGGGAAATTCGGGAGACCGGAAGTTAACCTTCAAGGAATCATGCTATTGGATTTCTGTGTAATTTATGGCTTAACAATAATAAATACATTTCAGCACAAAAAAATACACAAATTCACATGGTTTCAGGTAAGGAGTAACGAAACGAGACAGTCTAAAATTCGACTTCTGCATAGCGGCACCCGGAATAAAGAAATCCGTCACTGATGAACGAGTGAAGAGAGGAGCTGAACTAGGCACCGATCATTTCCTCCTTGTGAGTGAAGTGCGAACATTTTGTGAAAAAGTGTAGAGGCCTGATAAAAAGTGGCGGCTCCAGAATAATGTGGGAGAAACTGCAAAATAAAAAGATCAAGAAAAACTTTGCACAAAGAATAGACCAGGCATATGATAATTTTCCACCCGAAAAACAAGATGCTGTGAGTGAATGAAGTCTGTTCCAGAGTACAATGGTGGAGTCATCCAAAGAAACATGTGGGACTAAACAAGTCCCGAGTGGTAATAAGACCCAAAGGATGCCTTGGTGGACCGAAACTGTAAGCTGTCCAAGAGAAGAAACAAGCTTACCGCGTATGGATTGGTAATCAAGAGGGAGGAAACCAAAAGAAGTAGGTACCTCGAGAAAATTGGAGGGCAGGAGAGTGGTAAAGACGGCCAAACAACAAGCATGGGAAAATTTTGGATCAGAACTAGAAAATAATTACCACACAGCGGGAAAGCTGTTTTGGCAATCAGTTCGGCGTCTACGGATGGGAGAGTCAACACTAATAAAAGGCATAGGCATCAAGGGCGAATGAGGAAAACTCATTAGGGACGAAAAAGATGTGTTAGAGAGATAGAAAAAATATTTTTAAAATCTCCTTAACCCGACAACCGTGAGGTTGGCGAGCCTGTTCACCCTAGCATCAGATAGCAATGACAATGGAATCACAATAGAGGAAGTAAAAGGTGCCATAAATTCGCTGAAAACTGGGAAGGCAGCTGGCCGAGATGATTTACGGCCTGAGATGCTGAAAAATCTGAATAATAAGGGAATAAGTTGGCTAGCCCGCATATTTTCAGTAGCGTAGAAGATGGGCAAGGCCCCAAAAGTTTGACGAACTTAACGAACGACGTTAGTGATAGTCCCCATTTTTAAAAAGAGAGACAGCAAAGTCTTTGTTGTTGCTGTTGCTGAGTCAGCCAGGTAAAATATGCTCGCATTCTGGAGAAAAAATGTCGCAGAATAACGGAAAACAAGATCCAAAAAGGACAGTTTTTTTTTGGTTTTAGAGCTGGGAGAGGCACAATAGACCAATTTTTACACTACGACAAACTATCCAGAAAAGCTGGGAACATGGAAAAAATATTTATATGGTATTTATAGACCTGGAGAAAACATATGACTTGGTACCGCGCGATACCCTGTGGGTAGTGCTGGATGAATACGGAATAGAGAGAGACCTTCTCAAGGTAATTCAATCCTTGTATGAGGATTGCAAAATCTGTGTACAAATAAACAGCGCAATATCGGAGGAGTTCAATGTTGGAAGAATGGAATGGATTGAGACAAGGTTGCCCAATTTCGCCAATCCTGTTCACTCAATATGGACAGGATTCTAGAGGAAAGAATACCAAGAAGAATCCTCCTGGCAACCCCGGAAGGAAGATGGCCGGTGGGTCGCTCCAGATTAAGCTGGGAGAGGCAACAGAAAATGTGTACGAAAACAGAATGGGCATAGACTGGTTGACTCATACAGAAGCAGCGCAAGGCAGGGGAACATGGAACACCTTGTCGAGTTTTTGGGCCCCGACCCTACTAGGACAAGGGCATGAAGATGAATGAATATATATGTATAAGCGAAGAGAAAAAAATCGTTTCAAAATAAGGACTATAACACACATACGTTCACCAATTTGAAGACTACAAAGTGTGCGCTTCATTTGTACCGAAATATTACGCACTACATGTAGCTAAAAGTTATCGCTGACTGGAGAATTGAATTTGAAAGAGTCGACTTATCTACATCAACTTCAGAAAAAATAAAATCAGAAAAATCGGCAAAATTTTTTCACAAGATTAAAGTATAAATATTGAAATGTGTAGTTTGAATTATGAAATTTGATATGTGTTCTTTGAAGTACAAATTTTGTATTGTGCAGTTCACTTACAAATGTGTGAAGTGTATACTTCAGCATAATGTAGTAGTTATTAGTTGTACTACATTATACTTCTTAGTACAGAGCGGACCCATCACTAATATATAATATGCAAGTAAACTTACTTTATTATGAATATTAACAAGTCAAAAGTGATGGCATTTGAGAAGGAGGAAAGTAAAAAAACATGTGAAAAATGACAGTGTGAAATATTAGAAGGCAGTGAATGTTTGGAAATAGTAGAGTTTATGTACTTGGGAAGTAAGTTCGATAGAAGATGGAAGGTTGAAAAAAATATCAACAGGAGAGTGACTGTAGGGAAAGAAATATGCCTACCGAGGCAAGACTAGCGGTACACAATGGAATTCTGGTATCAACACAAATGTATAGAAGTGAAGCCTGAAGTTGTCAGAAGAGGAACAAAAATAAACTGAATTTGCTTAAAATGAGATCATTTAGACATATATGTGACAAGTCCACTTATGATAGAGTAAAGAATTAACGAATTAGGAAAGAAAGCTGATCTTAGCATATTGAATAGAATTAAAAATGGGGCACTCAGGTGGATAGGGCATGTTGAGCGAACGAATGAGGAAATAATGGTAAGAAAAATACGGTGGAACTCGCATAACAAGCACCTCTCATAACGAGCACCTCTCATAACGAGCACCTCTCGTAACGAGTAATTCGCATAGCGAGCAAAAAAATGTGAAAAAATTGCTCCCTTAACGAGCGAGATTTCGGATCAGTGCGTCAATCTGTGTTAATTTTTTTATAAACTTGTGTTCAGACATTATTTGTATTTTTTTTGGTAAAAATTTTAATAACCCTTGCAAAAATGCACCCGAATAAAAAGTCACGAGAAGATAGCCATACGAGAATAAAAATAAGAAATGAAACGTAAAATCATTCAGGAGCGAGAACGTGGTATGAGCGTAGGATAATGTTGCATCGTACATTGAGAAGCATCATCCTAATAAAGAGGTGGCTATGCATGCTACAAATTTATTCAGTGATAATGCTATGTCACATTTTCACCAAATATTGAAGCGTCGGCAAAAACAAATTTCGCTAGACAGCTTACTAGTAAAAAAAAATATTTGTCATAAATTCATAAATAATAAGGTAATTTCCATTTTTTAAATATTTTTTTCAAATTTAAATCGCATTCCAGATTGTTACAATCCTTAACAATTTAAAAGTATGTAGTTTATTTTATTTTGATAGCGTTAAAAATAAAAAATAAATATTTTTTCGGCATGGAACGCATTATCGTATTTTACATTGATTTATTTAGTAAAATTTGTTTCGCTTAAAGAGTGTTTCACATAACGAGCAAGATTCTGTAACGAATTATGCTCGTTATGCGAGGTTTCACTGTATATAACGCAAGTGCTGACGGCGCCAGAAAGAGAAGGCGACCGCAATAAACGTGGCGTAACCAGATTAACCAGATACTGGAAAATAATTATATTAGGAGTCTCAACAATCGTCGAGCTTGTATGCGGAAATGTATGACTATGGATGAGTTGAGAGTTCATCTTTTCTCCCTACTCTCGCAAAAACGGCGTGATTGTAAGTTATAAAAAATATTTCCAGATTTTATTTTATATGGCTTACCGAATAAGTATCAAACTGTACCATAGATAAATAAACCAAATCATATTATTTATGGATTATACATATCTCTTTTCTATGGATTATACAATTCCATCTATGGCGTACATTCACAGCTTGTCAAACCGAACCAAATTGTGGAGTGAGGTTTTTAGCATTTAACTAAAGCAGTTAAACTAAGATATTTTACCGAATTTCGTATACATTTATTTTGAGTGAATCAAAAAATGGCTGGTGAAGTCGTGGTTGATGCTTTGCCGTATATTGATCAGGGTTACGATGATCCCGGTGTTCGGGAAGCGGTGTGTATAAAATTGAAGTATTCTAAGTTTGAATGCATGTTTTAATGATCTAGTTTCTCTTCCGATCATACTATTCGTTTTCTATTTAGTTATGCACTTTCGCATATTCTAAGTACTTTCCGTGCTTCCTTCGCCCCATCTTATCTATTGAACATTGTTTTTATTACTTACTTATTTGTTAAAAATCGTATAATCATTTTTCAGGCGTTGGCGATGGTGGAGGAAGAATGCAGACGATACCGACCCACCAAGAATTACTTGGAGCAACTTCCTCCCTCCTCAGTAGCACCTTCCTCAGCTACATTTGAAACGCCTTTACTGAGAAGGGAACTAGAGAGACTTAATGCTAGATTACCACCGGAACCGCTCTCCATGAAGAGGTTAAATCAATAAATTTCTCATAAAAACTCATAAACATTTCAATAAAAGCCATACAAATTATTACTTGTTTTTGAAGTATACGACAATAAATGTTTAAAATTAAATTTTAACCATTCATTCATCATTAAAAATATGGTTTGAAGTTGAAATAATAAAGTGAACATTTTGGACCAAAATTTGTATTATGTTTTTCAGTCGGCTATTAAATATGATTTGGAAAAAATAACATGCAAATTTAAAAAAATACAACACACACACACACACAGTTGCATATATTGCTAGCCTTTTTCATAATCAAAATTTTTAATCATTTTTAGATACGAGCTTCCGCCGCCCGTGGCTGGGAGACTCAGCGATGCCTCAGCGTGGATTGAAGCTGTCGACAATTCTCATGCTCAGCTGGAACATCAAGCAACCAGGTTAATCACATACTGCTATAAAAATATACGACAAATATCTTATACTATTTGAGGCATATCTTAAAATAAAATAAAGTGACTCAGAACTTGAATGAATATTCTGAGGGTTTGCAGTATACTGTAGAAATTTGTTTATATTTAATTGTTTATTAACAATTAAATATATTGTTAAAGTTGATGCAACAGAGACGTGAGGGTGAAACATTGATAATACAGATTTTTCAATGGGTTTTTTTTATCTGCTAACTTAATAATATATACATAATTTTATTCTACTATAGAGTAATGAATCTGGAACTACAGCTGGATTATGCTTGTGAAACTTGGAGAGCCTACTTAGAAATTATCAATAAAATGGTCGCTGGGGCACAAACTAGATTAGCAGCATTGAGGTAAGACAATAACCTTTTTTCTTTGTTTCTGATAAAAGTTAGCAGGAGAGGTCCAACTAATATGATAATAGGACCGTGCATAATTTTGAGGATTTTTTTTTTATAAAATTGCAGCATTGCTTTTAAGGGGTTACGTGTAGTCAGGATTTTTAAAAAATCAATTTTTTTTTTGGTATTTTCTTAAAGCAAAATGTTTCAAAAATATTGTGTGAAAATATCAACTCGATCCGGTTATTAGTTTTAAAGATATCCAACGATAACTGTAGGGCCCTCTGCTGCCGTCTGTACTGACACGCGGATGGTACTAGAGCCGGTCGGGTTGACAAACGGGGCGACTGCTACGGAACGTGGTTTTTACCTGATTAATTCTAAGAATAATGTACGAAATTTCTTTTATACTTCTACTTTTAGACATAAGACCCTTTAGGCTAACCGAAATTTGATTTAGTGTTAGTTCTTCAGTGGCAGTGAAACCCAGCAGTCGATAGGTAGTTGTGCATGTATTATAATCATTTTCAAAAATCGTCATGAAGGTATGCAAGGAATATTAATGATTGCCAATGCATAGGATTAAATTATGGACCTAATGCACACCGGTATGCTGAAACATTCGATATAGAGCGCATAAAGATTGCTGACCAACATGCAAATCAGGTCACTCGAGAAGGCAAAATAAGACGTAGATAAAAAAAATCGACATCTTGAAGGCTTACACATCGGCAGAAGATGTATTATATGTACCAAAAATAGACAACTTTACGTAAGTAATTTTTTAAATTGTATTTGTATTAATTATTTATGCATAAAACTTTAAACGCGTTTTTCTCAAAATAACGTTTTCAAATGTGTGTCCACGGTGTCAAAAGGGTGTCCACGATATTTTAATAACTACTCGACAGATTTAAATGAAATTTAAACATCATATTTTAGGCATTAAAGACTTGTGCTTAATCGAAGGTTTTTTTTTTTGACGTAAACTTTTTTTTTTAATAAATAATAAATGAGTGATTTTTTCCCTCAAAATTCGTAATTAAGCTTTCAAAGACCACCATTTTATTAAATTTGAAAAAAATAAAAAAGCTTCGATTAAGCACAAGATTAACTATTGAACTACTAATTTTTTTTTGTTTCATTAAATTTAGATAAACCACTAAGAAGCACTGATGGACACCGCGAGGCACTACTTGCAAAACAGGGCTCAAGAATCGAGATTCTATTGTGGTCCAGTATTAATAATTTTATTTGAAATATTCAGTAAAGTTACTTAAAATATAGTGTAAAACGTTGGTATTATGTATTGAATCAAAACATTAAACAACCGTTCAAAAATTTTTTTGAAAATGTCTATTTTTTTGCGCCTCTGACTACACGTAACCCCTTAAAAAGTGGTTATAAGTTGATCATTCAAAGTATTGTCCATCGCTAGCCACTACCTTTTCCCATCTTTTTGGCAGATACGGATACATGTCGGAAACATGAATCGTCTTTTGAGGATATCTAAGAGTAGACATATTTTTTGGTATCTTCATAAAAGTGAAGTGTTGCTCGGCCCAGCCATGAGTCATCGATCCAAACAAGTGGTGTTCAGAGGGAGCAATGTCTGGAGAATAAAGCGGGTGGGGTAGGACATTATATTTACATAACATTTCCATGTATAAGCAATATGAGCAGCTTATAGTTAACAACACCAAGCAGGTCCCACCGAATAAAGAGCATGAGCTTTGATCCATGGATATTCTGCTTTGCCGTCAATGTTGATGCAAGGACTTACTTCGTCATCTTACTTACGTCGGTCTTACCCCATGATTTTGTGCGCTTGGTATTGTCTTAGTGTATCCGTGTCATTGCGCATCAAATCAACCACGTAAAAAATACTTTTGGACCTTGAGGATACATAAGTAGTTTACTTCGAACATTGATTTCCATTCGCCTCGAAAATTGTGAATCAATGACTAGTTATGTGTCTCAAGTGGTGGAAATAGCGCAAAAATTAAATGGAACTGGTTTCGAAGTAAATGATGAATGGATTGGCTCGCTGTTGCTTGCAGGACTTCCTGAAAACTTTAGCCCAATGATTATGGCAATTGAACATTCTGGTATGAAAATCAGTACTGATGCTATAAAAACCAAGTTATTGGATATGAGTTCAGATTTTGAGGTTAAAAGTGCATTTATTGCTCAAAAGCGCGGGAAGACGCATAGAAATAGTGAAAAACGGCAATCTGCCAGTATTGTAAATGTAACCTCAAAACACCGGCGCCAGACAAAGTAATTTGTTGTTGTAAGTGCAAATTGATTGGTCACTACCGAAACCAACGTACCTCAGTTGAGAAAACAAATACGATAAATGTTCACGGTCCATGCAAATTTACTCAGGCCCGACACAAACCGAACCATCTCATTTTTTTTGTTATATTAAGGCCCCAGACAACTGAAAAAAAATTTTTTGTCATTTTTTTTTCATTTTCTGAAAAATGTATTTGTTAACCCGATCAGTGCCACTGCCGCGTAAACGCGCGAAACTTTGCATGTCCCGTCAGGCCAGATATGCGTTACCGCGCGGGAATTTTTCGATGTAAATGTGCACAACAACAAACGATTTTTAACACGTCACCAATTTTAGATCGTACTGGCATCTATAGACAACGATCCTAAGTAGTTACCATATTTTTAAAACCACCAAATCTCGTACAATTAAGCCATGTATTCACTAGGGGACAAATCGCGAAACATTCCGCTCGACATGTCGCATCAACATCTACACTCATGTTTCGGTCATTTGACGTGTACACACCGGGACTCGCATATCTTGTCGCGGAAATGTCATCCGAGGAGGTTATGGATGACAGCTGCGGTATCTCATTTGGCGAAAACGGGGTTCCGCGCAATTGGGTCGCAATTTCGAATTAACGAGGTTTTACTGTAATTATTATTACAGTAATACAGTACAGAGTAAATTGAATATTATTAAAAACAAGGTCCTTTTTGCAAATAATTATTGTTTTCCAGACGTCGCGGAAATATATCGCCCTATGAGGTTATGATGATAGCCGCGTATCTGTTTATGTTAATGAGTTTATCGAAAAGTAAGAGGAGAATGCGAAATTATTTACTGCAAAGAGAAAGAAGGACGGACATTCTATGCGATCTTCGATCGATACAGCTCGATGAGTTCGAGAACGATTCCGTTTCCCCGCATTGTCATCTTGACAGATACAGCGCATGCGTATTCACTTGTAAACATACCACGTGGTACTGACGCTCCGCGGAATGTTGCAGTGAGTACGCTCGGGTACCGTGCGCATGGCAACGTTGCCACGGCACGTAGAAATGCCGCGCTATGTTGTGCGCGAAGCCGCAGAACAGTGCACGACGTTGCAACATCACGTAGACTCTATGCCGCGCGTGCTGTTGAGGGACAATTTGTCCCCTAGTGAATACATGGCTTTAGCGATTTATTAAAGTGTTTCATCTGACAGTTCTCAGAGTTCGCTAGGGTCGCCGCTTGCAAAGTTTTTTGGCTGAGAAACGGGGAATCCTGCAATACTTCAATTTAAAACTGCGCGTTTGTTGTTTAAAAAAACATAATTCTTTGGTAATTTCTTACACTTTTTCATCATATTATGTTTATTTTTATTGTTTTTTATTTACTTTATTTTACGGAAAAATGTCTGGCCTATAGGTGTCCCTCATAGTAAATATGGCTGGCAGTTAAAAGGTTAAGAATGCTCTCACCAAATATTTTAAAGAAATTTCTAGAATTGACGGTGATACAGCGGTTTAAATTTTTTTGTTTGTATGTTGAATTATCCTTCAGACTTTGAATGCGTTTTTCTCAAAAGTACATTTTTCAACCTGGTCGACAGCACATCAGAAAAACTTTACATCCGATTTGCATACGGCAAGTCGTAAACTGTTTGAAAATCCAGTCTCTATGGCACCACGTAGGGATTTTTTTATAAAGCGCCCCCTTCTATTTTATTTTTTAATAAATGATGAAAATTTTCTATAAAAAATCGAAAATAAAATTCGCTAGTCTGCCATTTATTTTTTAGATATCGAAATTCCCCTACAAGATGCTATAAACCCATATGTCTCGTTTCTAAATATATTTTTATTTCATTTTTCGGCTGTACCCTATGGCTTAATAGCTGTCAACCACTCAGCGGAAAATTCGTCCTCTTGGAAGCAGCGTACACCGAAAACTATACTTTAGATTTGAGTAAAAAAATTTGTATGCAGTCCTCAATATGTATATATTATGTATATTACTATGAGTAATAAATAAAAAAAATTCCATGTATCGTTTGCTTGAAAATAATTAAGAAAAATACACCCTCGTACCACGCGCGCACAGTGGTCTGGGGCCTTAAGTGTAATAAAAAGATGTAATTTTTATATTCAATATTAGTGGCTAACATACAAATAATGACTTGGTTTTTTTCTCCTGGTTTAGTATAAAAAAGTTTTTTTCGCCCATTTCTACTAGCATGCCCATCGAGTTTAGGCTCATTAGAAACGTTTGATGGTCCTACTTATCGCATTTGGTATCAAGGGTCGGGTCTATTTGCGAGATGAGCAGCAATAAAACCGAGATAGTCGGCACTGCGATGGACACTTGAAACAATATTCATGCTGTCTTTATTTACATATATATATATATTTGTATGTATTTATATAACAATCTAATTACAAACAATCCACAGCTAATGGCGTAATTATATTTCTATGGTACCAGAATAGTGGTTGAAAATATTTACCCGTATTGGGGCCCAGGCGAAAGAATGTCTACATGGTGTTGTCAGTGGCTCTGGCGAGAGTGGAAATGACAGGCGGTTGTAAAACACAAAGACAATTCGTGCGCCTGCATAGATGGAACGAACTTCACGTGTCATAGACTAATATTACCGGGCAGCTGGTTTGAATATAGCAAGTGAGGCAAAATAGAACATACGGATTTGTCACGTCATAATGTATATATATATATATATGAGGGATATATATATATATATATATATATATATATATATCCCTCAATACTTGTTACGTCCACCCCTTAAAAATTGCATCGTATTGTTGCGTCCACCGACTTACTGCGTCCAATATACGGACGGAATAATGTTTTCACGGCAAAATCAGCCATTTTGATGCTTTCGTCATCAAGTATTTTCTGTTCATTGCGGCCGGTTTGGCAATGTTGTAATATTACGTGGATGAGGTTCATCTTAGACCATCTCAGTTTTGTTTGAATGTTGAAGCAGTGAAGAGCTTCTTGCGCCTTTGAATATTTATTTTAATTGCCAATTTGCAATTGTAGGTATATATACATATATATTGTATTATCATTTTAATACGACGTTTTTTGCTTGCGACTTTATTGTTTTGTGACGTGGGTGAAATAATGAAAAGATGTCAAGGCATTTTAAATCTAATTTGAACCATGACATGATTCAAGGACAAATTGACGAGCACTCACGTATTTCCACGGACCACGTCTTTGCCACGTCAAAATAATGTTTGCACCGTGCCGTTCGGTGACCATGAAGAAGATTTAGAAGGAGCAACTATAGAAAATGAAGATGTTATAGAATATCAAGAAATAAATTATATGAGGACATCAGCGACGACTGCAACTCTACATTTGGATCAGGAATCATTGTCGCCAGCAGCCAAGATTCTGAATCTGAGAATCGAGAAACCCAACTATTAAAAAACATAACTCAAAGTAACGTTCCATTTGAGAAAACAAAAAAGAAAAGAAATCTGGTACCCTGGGCATCAGAGCAGAGAAAAGTTGTTCTTAAATATTTTTCTACACATATAAAAATAAATAAAGCACCAAAAAGGCACGAATACAACGGGTTAAAAGACTTATATCCACAACTATTAAAAAACATACAGTGGCTAAAAATTAAAGTTTTTATCCAAAATAGTTAAATAGTAATAAAATAGTTATTTTATATTAAATAAATTTTTATAATTACTTTCACTGCATCAGGCACATACTGATAACTGGCAAGATTCAGCAGATTCAGGCAGCAGCAGCAGTATAGAAACGGGGTGATTCGTTTCAAGTTATGTGTGCAAGTGACAAAGGGGTGGAAATAACGTAGAAAGCTTCTTTTTCACAATTTATTTACAGTCAAAAATACGAGGTAAATATAGGTTCGCCTGGAATCCCTCCCGAATATCTCCTGGTAAGGTGAGGACTGTTGGAGCCTTCCGAACAGTATATCCTGTACAGTATGTGAGCGCACAGCTTTTATATCTTTTCAGCGACGGTGGGGATGCATTAGTGAACAACCGTTTAATTGCTGTTGCTAGGCAGAGTCCCCGGCAGTAAAATTCGCTGA
Organism: Agrypnia vestita; assembly: GCA_016648135.1. NCBI lineage: Eukaryota > Metazoa > Arthropoda > Insecta > Trichoptera > Phryganeidae > Agrypnia > Agrypnia vestita. The sequence continues at coordinate 46,185 of JADDOH010002154.1, forward strand.
AAATATGCCGCTTTGGGAAGCTTGAAAATTTCGCAGCCATGCGGCTGGGTTTAATGGCTTCCAAGAAATAGCCACAGGTACGGGATTTTCGTTTATCTCCAGATGCACATATCTTTACGAAAATAAAATTTTGAGTATTACTGTTTTTTGTTTGTTACTGTTTTTTATCTTTATTATTTTAATGAAAAGTTGATATAAGATTTCTTTTTGTATCAGTTCCTTAGATTATGAAAATTGTTTGTTATTAATGATTGCTGGTTTATAATTGTTTTCTATCCTTATTATTTAAATATGATATTAAATTACTGTTGTAACTCATTCATAAAATTCTTATTATTATTATTACTGTTAGAACACTAAGGTGAATAACAAAATGATTATTTACTATTTCGTACCTTGTATTTTTATATATGTACGTATTTGTACATATATAAATATTTATATTAAATCCTTTAAAAACCTAAACTTATTTGTTTCTTTTTGGTATTATGTTGTAACCTCTTGCATATCTCATCACTCATAGCAATGTTAATAATTTTAGTTGTAGTCAATTATATTAACTTATTTCCACGGCTTGGCGAGTGAAATTCTTATTAAGTACTAACATTATTTTGACCATTTAAGAACAAACAAAAAAGATAACTGATTACATAATTTATTGAAATGAACCGTATATTTATATGGTTTTAATACTGTTTTTATTTTACGGATACCTTATCATAGAGTTAGTATTTTAATTTAAGATTATAATTTTATCATGTTTATTACACATACAAATTCTGATCTGTGCTTTAGTATAGCTTTTATAAGATGATGTCCAACGATAGTATTTTCAAATAAAGGGTCGCACTATCATTATCATGCCGATGCATATGGACGCCAAAATAAATAATCCAGTATTAATGTGAAATCTGTATCAGAAGTCTTTGCAGTATGACTACAAAATAAAATTAGAGTAAAGTGAATTTTTTTTAAAAACTTTACTCTAATAAAACTGCAAAAGAAAAGGTATCACATATTATGTAGGGTTGAGAGAAAAGTGCATTTTTTTCACATTGGATTGAATAATTTGAGCACAAGTGTGTTTAGAGAAATTCTGAGTAAACCAACTAGTAATTACATTATTGCAGCATAGTTTTTATTAAACAAATGAAGTTACTCCGCGAGGTTAAAAAATGATTGACTTCATCTTCTTGAGGAAATCGATTGACACTTTTCAGCCACTCGATGGGGTGAAAAGTACCAATAGTTGCGATATATTCAAAATTCTTCGCGATCCTAAAAAATACTTTTTGGGGAAAAATATTCAATGCGCTCGTGCAACCGCAAGGAACGACGGATGGCGATTGAATCACTGAATGTAATAATAACCTGAAAAAAATATATATATATATATACACTCGGGCCTCGTATAACACGGTTATATGGTTCCACAAAAACCTCGTGTAATACAAATCCGTGTTATACAAGGTTAGAAATTCTTACAAATTTAGGGTTTGTGTTCCAAAAAAAAATTAAAGATTAAATCTTTACATATTTCCTTATAAGTTTCCAAAATCTGTTGTAATTCCCTCTTGAATTTCGAACTTCTTTCCATTATAGGATCCTTTTCAATAATTTAATAGCCAATTCCAAGCCTTCATTTATAGTTTTTAATGTGAAACATGTAGCTACCTCGCTGCAACTGCCTTCTGAGTCATTAACAGTGGTAGTTTCATTCAAAATTTCGATTAATTCTTCTTTGTTCAACGAACGATCCTCCAATATTTCTTGAAAATCCTGGATCCATGTCATTAAAACCTTCTCCTCCAATACCACGACAAATATTTATTGTCCTTTGGTATTCATCTTCTATTGGTGGTAAAACATTTTCTCCGGAGACTACTTCGGGCCACAGCTTTTTCCAACAAGAATTTAAAGTTGATTGTTTTATTTCTTTAACGGAAGCAGAAACAATATTGACAAAAGTTACTTTCACCAAATGCACTACATATTTTATTATGATATGAGTTTGAGAACATAACTTAAAATATTTTACAAATAACCAAGGATTTAGCAAGGCTGATGGAATCTATTAGGGAATGTACATCATGTCTCTGGACTACTAAGGATTATATATACGTAATTAATAATATGGAAAATGTAAAGTGTATACATACAAACAATAAGCCAGAAAAATCTATGGATTACGAAGAAATACATACTGCACCATTGAATGCCAGAGCGTAACTGAAATGCTTCGGAACAAACGAAATTGACAAATCTCAACATGTTGAGTGAGATCATCATGACAAATCAAACATATTATTTAATTCATTTATTTTTCTGAAAACGTGTTATAAAAAGCGTGTTGTACAAAAAATATGCCAATTTATACATCCGTGTTATATAAAACAGTGTTATATAAAACCGTGTTATACTAGGCCCATATATATATATTTACTGTTACATATATATATACATATATATATATATATATATATATATATGTAACAAAAGTAGATTCTGGAATATCTCGCGTTTTCTGTAGATGGTATTCTGTGTATTAAAATATTTACGTATCAATTTTGACACTAGGAAAGAAACTGCGGCAGTTAATTGGGAGCGTAAATCTGTTCAAACTGCCATCGGTTCCAAACTACGAGGATTGGAACAAGCGTGGGTGCAACTCGTCTCACATAACTACTCCCTAGAGAGGGCCATTGCAGAGCTGGAAAATGAGCTTACCGAGGCACAGAGCAAGAGCAAAGAAGATGCACACAGAGAAACAGAGGTAGTGAACTTTTATAACTGAACAGTTTAGATATAGTTATGGTACTGGTGACACACTAACCATCTTTTGAGATTTGTATCTGATTGCATCAATGATCAGCAACTGATTTTTCATAATTCGACAGACAACCATCGATACTAAACAACAGTTATATCTTTGTTATTAATCATCAATACAATTAAATATACAAATCCCAAATAACTATATGAAAAAAAACTATGAAAATAACCAGTTAAATTAACAGTTTGACTATCTATAATTACCGGGTAGTACAATGGAAATGTTAGAAAACACTGGTGATAACAATTTTCGCTATTATTGTATAAGAGTAGATGTGTAAATAAATTCTTAAAACCTTAATTTGTTTTTTATTTTACAGGCTGGGTTACCAACAGAGATAAACAATACACAGAAAATGGCTGACAAGGTTCCAGAAGATATACAGAGCAAAGATGTCAGCAAGAAACTATCCAGAAAGATAGAAGGAAGGGAGGATACTGAGGATGACAATGAACAACCTGCAAAAAAGAAAAAGTCAATCCCAGCAGAAGACATGTTTGCTGAATAATATTTAAATTGAATTTATGTGATATAGATCAAAAAACAATTGACTAGGTACATAATCTTAAAAAAATATAAAATGCTAAAATATTTTTTTGTTATTATTTTCATAATTTTTTTTAATGTGCAATCGGTGTGAAATTTTTTTATAATAGTGGTCCAACGAATTTCATGTGCAATCAATCAATTAGACGCAGTACACTCCCTATCATCCGGGATCTGATTAACCGGGATGAATTTCAAAAGTCCTGGAAAAAATATTTTTTAAAAAGAAAATGTTCCACATTGTTCATAATGGCCAAACATCATGTCCATTCTGTCATGTCCAAAAAGTGATGTGAATGGTAGAAAATTTTTGTATGAATTTTATTAAAACCCATTAGACCCCGTGTGCATAATTATGCACTTGTTTCCAAACATAATGTAAAGAGTAACTTTATGTAGTTTATGTTTATGTTTATGTTCATTTATAAAGCGCCGTTTTCGCGTAAGAGATGCTTCAAGGGCGCTTTACAGGTGTGACATCCCGAAAAAATTAGTTTTTAGGCTCTTCTTTCCTGTTCCTGGTTCTCCATAGATCGCAACACTGGAGGCAGCTGATTCCACATAGCTGAGCCCGCATAGCTGAAAGCACATTCCGCAAAGTTGGTGGCTCCAGGTCTCCTTGGTACTACCAGTCTGCAGAGTGCCTCCGATTTAGCTGACCGCAGTGTGAGCCGTCTTCCAGTGATATTAGTCTTAGTCTTCCACCTCCTTTAGTAGACTAGCAACTAGCGATGGGTGTTGAATGGACAGACTAGTTGAAATCAACCGTTGACGTTTCATCGACACGTTGACGGTTTACGTTTATCGCATGGACTAGTTGAATTTGTAGACGTAGACGACTAAACGAAGAATCCTTTGTTCATTATTCAATGTCGTCCAAAGCAACGAGCGAGAGCAAGACAAAACGTCTCCGTTGATTTTTCTCTCATCTCTTGTTGTCGACTTGTAAACGGCTCGACGGGTAACCTCATTTCAACTCTAAAATACACCACCACAGAGTGCAGATCTGTGTACACAATAATATGACAGAGACATGAAATTTAAATGCGCGCGTAGGGTGAGATAGGATCAATAAGCTATTATTTTTTAGTTGCATTGTGCAACGTTTCGGTGAATTCCCAATTTTACGCACTACAAAATAAAACAATTCTGTTTAATTATTTTACATTTTATTTTCTTTTGTATAGATACATCATTGGAAAAAGTACACCTTTGGATAATTTAAATTTATCTCATAGAATTAGGAATTTACTTGAAACAACTCCACTCGTTTGAAAAAAATATTAGCTTTTATCTACTCAATTATTTTTGAAAGGGCTGCAAATTTTCTAGGTTATCTGTGGGTTAACCAAATTTGATATTTTTATTTATGTCAGCATTTTTTATACAATGAAACTATTATTTATTAATTAATAGCCGGCTAGATATTTTTCTAAGATCAATATTTTATTCGATCGATCTCGACTTCTTAAATCTACCTAAAAAGGGATGGTAACGTTTAATTTTAGCAGTTTTACTTTCCCCGAACAGACTCGAAACTAGGCATATTTCTTCGAACTTCTTTAAATTTTAAAAAGTAACATAATAAAAATATCCAACGGTCGAGCAGCGTCAAGGCCGTCGAGCCACGTCCGCACAACGAAGTTGACGAATTCAACTCTAGTTGACGAATTCACCTAGTTGATCGAATCGTCGATGGACGGTCTCGTTTCGTTAACGATAAATACGTCGACGACCCATCGCTATATTTATTAAAAATATGACTAGCAGAGCCACCTACCCGCGTCAGTTGTAAATATTGTTTCTTTCAAATAGTGCGACTGAACTGTTTGACAGGAGTGCTGGTAATTGCATTTTGTTTTCATTGTTTTTGTTAAAATTTTAAAAATATTCAATAGTAGAAGTATGCAGATGCAATTTTAAAATGTTTAAAAGTATAATGTGTATATTGAAGATGTAAATATTTAAATAAATAAGCATTCGAAAGTGTTTTGATTTTATGTGCAGAATTATGCACTTTTGCATGATTACACAAAATGTTATATAACTGTCTTATTTATTTGAAAAACTTATTTTGTTTTGTTAATTTTAGAGAAAATATATAAATAACAATTTTATCTGTCGCGGACTGAGAAGATCGCATTGATAATCAATACTAGCCGCGAATGACATTAGCATGCTCATAAGCAAGCCTGTTCACACATGCTCAAAAGATACCCCTTCCACCAGCAAATCAAATGAGCATGCTCATTACTAGCAATGTGCATAGAGAAGTTCAATACTGCGCAAGCTCACGTGTCACTAATGAGCATGTGAATCAGCATACCTTTATTATAATTATTAATGTCCTGTCTTGGCAAATTTTCTTTTAAAAACCTATGCAACAAGATTTTCTTTTCAGTCTTCTGTGTACGTTAAGACTAGTGTTGTAACGGAACCCTTTTAATGGAGGCGGAAGTCCAGAGTTCGGCCTCCGTGGAAGCGGAGGTTAACGGAGAAGGAAGTGGGTTAATAAAAAAAATCGAAAATTATCATTTCTTAAAGGAAAAAATGTACTTATTAGTAATCAAAATTAATAAAAGGCAAATTACATTTAACAAACAACAGTTTTGCAGCTTTGTTACTTTCTAAGCAATTTCTTAAGCTTTCATAAATAAAACCTGCTCCACTAAACACTTGTTCGCTTGGAACTGACTCTGGCGACTAGGATAAATAAGCGCGCGCACGATGGGAACAAAGGCTTGAAATTAGTATTTAATTTCCACCATAATAAAGGGTCTTCGTTTAGTGGGAGCCGGTTTTGATTATTATATTCATTTGTTAATGATTTCCAAATGATGAGGTTGCTATTGAATACATTGCTATCATTTCCTACATCCTCTTCATCGTCAGATGAAAAAGATATTGGTAATGCTTCGCAGTCAGTCGGCTGAACTCGGCAGAGACGCACGAGTGTCGTCGCAAGCAATCACAAAACGTGTATACACCTCCGTTAAAAACATGCCGATGCGGAGGTACGATTTTTTGCGGATTCAGAGGTGAGGTTCCGTTACAACCCTAGTTGAGACCTGTTGGGCATAATTATGTACATATTCAATTTCCTAATAAACAATACTTAAAAAATAATATTTTTTTTATAAAAACCCCGATGAAGCCACTCATAAGTAACTTTTCTCCCTTAACAATAATTCAGGTCTGAAGCGGTTAAATTTTTTTTATTCCACTTTAGAACGTTAATATTCAATAAAACTCGGAAACAGCTGAACGCTCCTAGACTGATAATTCACATGTATAATTTTGAATGTAAAACATCGTTGATGGATTCCCTCTGATCCATAGGTAGGTACTTATATTAAAAATTATTAGTGTTGGCTTGGAAGAGTATGAAATATGCACCTAGGCACGAACGAGTACTACGAAAAAAAAATCGAAATTAGAAATGTGTGATAAATTTGCCACCATGTAGAACCGTAAGTGACTGTTTTGCCAAGAGATGTATCAGATGCCTGGAGTACATTTTAGTGTGATGTAATCGGCAGTGCTGAAATTTAATTTTAGGTTATGTTTTTCTGAATTGTTATATGGACGTAATTATGCAGAAAGCAGCCAACCCAAAAAACATGGAACTGAGAAAATGGCTTCTAGAAATTTTAATCTACAAAAACCTAATATATCGATATTTAATGCATTATTGCATATTTTTTGCGTAGGGCTTATTGTAAAGATATTTTTTATGGTTTTTAAATGTAATTATAAGAAAAAAACTTTTATATTTTTTATTCTGCAAAATGTCAAAATGTACGAAAAACAGGACTCATTTTGTTCTATGTGGGTACATCCAGTATTCTATAAAATAAGAGTGACATTATTACATGTCAGTTATTTTATAGGTACTATGTGGCTTGGATTTATTCTACACATATATTTTTTTTATTTTTAATATTAAATTTAAGTATAAGCATGTTTGTTTAATCAGTCGTCATTTTTATTTCAAAATTTCTTTTGCATAAAAAAGTCTTGTTTGTCTTAGTCGTGGTTATTAAATTAATATGTTTTAAGAATGATTGAACAAATATCGTCCCTTTAGAGGCAAAACTCACCAAGTGCAATTTTGATGTGGGTTAGAAAAATTTGAATTTACAAAAAACTATAGCATAAAGAGCACGCACGATTTCAGCATATAAAGATATCGTAGGAAGCTGTCCGAACCCCTGCATGACTCATTTTTAGCATTTTGTGGGTTGGCTGCTTTCTGCATAACCACGTTCATATGTACCTCCCTAATAGTGTAGAATATAAATTCATAAAAGTAAAAACAGGATCCTGACAAGCAATACTAAGGATTTCACTTTAATCTGTAAGATAGATTGTAAAAATGTTGCACCCCTAGAACAAGACTGCCACAATCCAAAATGTCACATTCTTCATAAATCACTTTTGAAGTTTTCAACCTTTTTCGTTTCCTTGTCTCAAAATTTATACCCAACTGAAGCTAACTAACTACCTTGATAGCAGGGGCATGCAGTGGGAACATCGCAGCATGACTTTTACGTAACCAATTATTTGGAAAAAAAATTGAGATACATCATATATTTCGTAAATTTGTCATCATAGCATTCATATTTTGATATATCATGAAAATCTGTAGCATAAATATTTGATTTCTATTTTTTTTCCAAAATATACGTTTACAAAAAGTCATGCTTCAATGTTCTCACTGCTTGATAGTATGTATATACATAATTGGCCGTATTCTGAAATGTATGCTTTCTGAAAGTGTGATTTATACCCATATTTAAATTGTAGAACTGTTGTTCCAGATATTTTAAAAATATTTGATATTGTTTTCTATATAAATAAAAATGTAAGTAACACAATAATTTATACACAACGTTTTATTCCACTTATTTGAGTTATATAAGCCTAAGCGCCTTTGATGGGCACAACCATCATCTTCAGAGGCAATATTAGAATCTAGCAATATTAATATCTAGGAATTTTAGTGAAAAATAAAAAGAAGTCAATAAAATGTTTATGTAATTACTTTAATGTTTACATATGAATTACATATCTCTAGTTTTAACTTAACGGATTAGGTGCAAAATAATCAGCAAGGTGTTACGAATCGTTTTCGCAAATATCAATATTGAGGTGCGACTGAACCAACATGTTCGCACCACCATGCATGAGAAATAGCGAGTATCAACATCGAGGTAGCGAGCTAAGCCGTGACCGTGAGGTATCAGTGAGGCATCTTCATACCCTTATTCTTTAGGACCCGGCGGGTAACATAGGCAACATTTCCCCCTACCCTTTACCCCACCCCCTGATATATTTTATGTACAATTCTACACCATTTGACCGATCTGACCCAAAATTTGCATACTTATTCCTTAGGACCTGCCGGGTAACATAAGCTACATTTCCTTCCTGGACATCCCATCCATCCCAGCATTGATTAAATGGAAACATTGTTCTTATTAGAGGCTTTGCAATACAATGGAACCTTTGTTTTCCTTCCACAAACTTATTTCTAACTTAATCCTTAACCCGTGCAACACCGGGTAGTAACAGGTAGTACAGAAATAATCAATATAACTTACAAATAGTATTGGCTGGAGATATGGCAATCTAACATTATCAAAATACCAACCAGGCAATTGATTTAGCATTCATAGGTAAAAACCATAATTTTTTGGTTTGTGGCAGTGTTGTCCTAGGAGTGCGATGTATTCCATTCTCAAGAAATTGAAATAGATTTAACATGGTCATAAGACAACTATTGAGAATAAGCTGTAAGCCAATTTTCATTGGGGTAGTCAACAATACATCTTTGATATAGGAAAAATCAATGTCAATTAATATGTAATCAAAATACAAGATTCTGTTGTGTGGTTTTATTTCAAAATTTGAAGTTATACCACAAGGATAACTGGTTAATCTTAATTTATTTTATTTTAAACTTCTAAAGCTACCCTTTCTCTTCTAAATAATTTCTTCGCAGTATTCATTAAATGTTGCCTTTTCATTTCAAATGCAATAATAGCCAACGCCGTACTGCTATTTAAGCTGTCCACCCCCGGAACCAGGGGGACATTAAGCCGTGCACCGTGTCTGTCTCTCGCAAACCTATGAGAAGAAATAATTAATTATTTTATTATGACAATAAGAAATTAATGTGAGGGATGCTTTGAAACCTTTTGGATTTTTTAGCTTTCACTTTGCATTTCAATCAAAATTAAAAAAGAAGAGGGCCGTTGTTTGATCATTTTTTATATTTTAACTTTTATCAACATAATATCTTTAACAAAATTTTTAAAAAGTAATGAAATTAAATGTTTACTCAATCCCCTATTCTCAGGTTAACAACATCATTATAATATCCTAAGACAAAATAGACAGGATGTACAGATTTACATGGACGTAAAATTTCTATGAGAAATGTCAAGTTATTTGGCAAATGCCATAATTTCAAAACTGACGAAGTGTACAATGTTTTATAATAGCAGACAAGACATGATTGTAAGGATAATGCAAACCAAGAGAACAGATCAAGTGTCATCTTAAAAGAGCATGAAATATGCAAATTAGAAAAGTGAAGGCCTTAATGATATCAATAAATAGCAACAAACCTGTAACATTGTTCACTAATGCCCATGGTTTCCCCACCAATGATAACAGTAACAGACTGCAGCTTTGTATAATCCACAGAGAAATATGGTAGTAATGGAATATTTAGATGAAAAAGTTCCTCTTTAATATTTTCTTCACCCTCATTTTCTTCGCCATTATACTCATCTTTCTTTTGTCTTTTGCTAGCGGTAAATTTGTCCATCAAATGTTCGTTTGTGTTGTTATCGGCAATGAATACTGAACTGGTGCCGCTTATTTTTTGTGAGATTTCTTCCCATCCCAAACCCGTTTTAATAGGCATACGGAAATGCGCTCCGGCTGCACTTCTCAAAACTTTTCCATCCCAAATATCCACACAGCCTGAAATACCATTTACTCGTTACAAAATGTTGACATTCTTGTTCTTTGACACTGCAGATATATAAAATAAATAAAAAATCTCATACCTTTCGTAAGCATGATACTTTCGCAACCGACTCCGAGTGAAGCTCTTAAAATTGAACCCAAGTTCCCAGGTTCTCTTATATTATCACAGATTATGTTAATAGGCAAAGCTTCACTTGGTATTGGGATTTTAAGCAAATCCGGTGTTTTAAAAATACCTGCAAAACAAGATACTGATAATATTTACACAATAATCGACAGAATCGTACCATAAGAATATCAACAGCACTAATCATGTGTTGCCACAAAAGCGAAGGATAACAATTTGTTGTCAAATATATTGTATGTAATATTTTAAACAATCAAAAACCTCAATAGGTGGTTATACATTACAACAATTAATACAAAGTTACTTTGTATTAATTGTTGTAAAAATCTCAATGCGGGGCGGAAAGCAATGGTATGAAAGCTATTAAGTCAGTGAATAGAGAAATGTTAATGAGTGAGGATGGAATAAAAGATAGATGGATGAAATATTTTCAGGAAAGGTATGAGAGCGAGGGGACTGTAACAGAGGAATCTGGCGAGATACTCACAGAAATAAATATGAATGACGAAAATGAAGTCAGCGAGATAAGTATGGAAGAAATAAAGCAGTTGAAGAATGGTAAGGCTGTGGGGTATGATAATGTTGCTGCCGAATATGTCAAGGCTGGTGGCCCATTAGCAGTTACGTGGCTTCATACACTCTTTAATCAATGTTTGAAGGAAAGCCACACCCCTTTAGTCTGGAGAAGAGCAGTTATTATGCTTCTCTATAAAGGTAAAAGGTTGAGAACGGAATGCGGTAACTACAGGGCAATCAGTCTTTTGAGCTCGGTTGGCAAACTTTATGGAAGAATTTTGATAGAAAGAGTAAGGTCGGTGACGAAAGAAAAGGTATGGGACATACAAGGGGCTTTTGTGGGTGGAAGAGGATGCATGAATCAGATCTCCTCTCTACGAGTGTTGACAGAAAAGTTTTTAGCGAAAAACCAAAAACTTTTCTGTGCATTTGTAGATCTGCAAGAGGCTTATGATAGAGTTATAAGAGGAAGGTTGTGGAAAGTACTCTCTGGTTACAAGGTGAATAGTAAACTTATACACGCAATTGCATCCCTTTACGAAGGAAGTACTGCATGTGTAAGAATCAATGGATCATTCACACCATAGTTTGATATTACAAAAGGTGTCAAACAGGGTTGCGTAATGTCTCCATGGCTGTTCAACTTGTATATGGATAATTGTGTGAAAGAACTGGAATGTATGAACGTAGGAGCGAAAATAAGTGATTTGATGCGTATGTATGTATGCGGATTATGTAGTATTAATGGCAAATAGCAAACAGGACTTACAAAGTCTAGTAAGCAGGATGTATGATGTATGCAAGGAAAGTGACCTTATTATGAACGTAAACAAGTTAAAAGTGATAGTATTCGAGAAAGATGAAAGTAAGACAACGTGTGAAATTCTAGTAGGTAATGAATGGTTGGAACAGGTAGATGAGTTTGTGTACTTGGGAAGTATGTTCGATAGAAGAGGGAATATTGAGAGGAGATTGACTGCAGGGAATAGGGTGAAAGGTGCTTTGAACGCAATAGTTTCTAATAGAAATATATCTACCGAGCTAAAACTAACGGTACATAATGGAATTCTGGTACCGACACTGACGTATGGAAGCTAAGCCTGGAGCTGGCAGAAGAGAGTAAAGTAAATTAAATGCAGTGGAGATGAGATCCCTCAGACGTATGTGTGGCAAATCAATTTATGATAGAGCAAAGAATACAGATATTAGGAATGAATGTAAAGCTGATCTTAGCATAATTAATAGAATTAACAAAAGGTCGCTCAGATGGTTTGGGCATGTTGAGCGAATGAATGAGGAAAGAATGGTAAGAAAGATATATAATGCAAGTGTTCATGGCGCCAGAAATAGAAGGCGACGTGGCACGACCAGATTAACCAGATACTGAAAGATGGTCCCGTTAGAAGCCTCAACAACCGGCGAGCTTGCATGCGAAGATATATGAATGTGGATGAGGCGAGAGTTGTATGTCAGGACAGAATAGTGTGGCACTCTATCCTCTCTGCCCATCCCCACGGGGAAACGGCGTGATGGTAAGTAATTTTGTATATAACCATTTGAGTTTCATTTTTTAATTTAAATTTACACCAAATTAAACATTGCATTACACACACGCTGAATTATTTTATCATTACTATAGTCTTGAGAGGAGAAATCCCTCTCATCAGGTATAATTAATAACTTAAATACAGAGAGCTGTCATGACGAGAGAGTGCTCCTCTCGAAACTATGGTATGACAAAATAATTGATTGTGTGTATTACAAAATTTGATTTAGTGTAAATTAAAATAATAAAATTATTATGGATTTGACTAAACATTATAGAGATTTTTCATGATGATCATTAAAATGGATGGAAAACATAAACTGTGTTATCTCTTCAGTTCAATATATTTTACTACTCGAGTTTTGAGAAAATCTCTCACTGACAGGCGAAGTATTAAAACTGGCTTATTCTAATTATGTTTTGTAAAATTTTTATTGATATATGCTGCAAAGTCTAAATGTTATCTCGAGCTACGAATTACGTTATTTTTTTTATTTAATGGAGAATTAATCTACTACAAAATCACCGGAGTTTGAATTAACCCAATTAATGAATAACTTTGCGTCTATTTTTGAATCGCGATATTTCTGTTCGCGTATTGATACAACGGTTCAATTCTGCTGTTCTTAGGTTTTCACGGCCCCTGAGAATCTTCTAGTTTGTGTTTACTGGGGTATTATGCCGTGTTGTTACGACCTTTTGGGGCGACGTTTCAGATCCCATTGCAGGGTCCATTATCAGGGCTGATGTGTTGTTGTGAGTGATTGTGTTGTGTTTAAGTATCGGCTTGCAATACCGTGCCGAAGTCATGATGTGTTGTATTGAGTTGTGTGTATGATTCATCTGTTGTCTGATCACTATCTCTGCGGAGTCTGCGACGAGAATGACTTTGAAGCGCCGGATACCAAGATGTTTTTAATTTGAGACCATCATCTCTATTAATACCCCAGTAAACACAAATTGGAAAATAATTTGAATGTCTATGAACAACATCTGTAAAACTTTCTGAATCAGGATATTATGAGAAATTGTTAAGCAGATGATCAAACATTATAATGCGATGAATAAACATCTGTAAGTGAACTATATTATTCCCTGGCCATTACTATTTGTATATCATAATAACGAGAAGTAAACACCATCTGTTTACTTCTCGTTATCTGATCGACTGATCCCATTTGTTGCTAGTGAAATTTTTGGAAAAACAATGGATAGAAATCGCTATCAACTGTTGCTCAGTATGTAACATTTTTCAAATTCCATTTTACAAAAACACGTGACAAACTACACAAAACAAAACTCATCATTGATCACTCTAGTAAAAATTTTAAAGAGACAGTGCCCTTTGAAAACCTTTATCATCATAATGCTAGCTTTATACTTGTAAGAAAACATTTTCTGCGTACAAAAATAATCCGTAACTAAGGGCAATTTCTATGACACTGAAGATAACTTTTTTGGCAGTGGCCTGTCAATAAATGCTTATACTTTCTTAATTATTGTAAATAATAAGAGCAAATGTTCTAAGTTAATTATTATTCCATTTGAGTTATCATCCTGAAACAATAGTCTAGCAGATATATTCTGAAATAAATAAATAATAATAAACCATATCGTCGGCTTAGGGTGTAAAACCGCTATCTACACTTTTTAGGTAAAATACGTTTTTGATATCATTGGAAAGAGAAAAAAAAACTGCATAAAGTATGATAAACAGCTAAATCAATATCGAAATATAAAGTATGCTTTTTGAACGAAACGTAAACCTGCTATTTTAAGCGCACAAAATACTTAAAGCGAAAAGCTGCTATCTCCATGTTAGTGTGTCATTTTTGTACTGAGAAGTTGTGACGGCGGCGTGTATTTGTGAGCGCTCCGTGTATTTTGTTATTTAATTAAGCAGCCCCGCATTATTAAAGGCAGGTACAAATGTAAGGATACAAAAAGAGTTATGAAATGGATTATGTCACTGAAGAATGCCGACAAAAGATTTTTCATGATTTTTGGAAGCTGACATGGGGACAAAAAAAACTTTTGTCGATAATATAGTAACTTTGTATATGAATTAAAAGGAAAACTACATCATAAAGTAAATCGAGAAGGGCTCAGAGTCTATTTTACTATTTAAAAGTTGATGATACGTTTTGATCAGAGTATGTAGAACTTTTTTTTTAAATACTACAGGAATCGGCCAATGGACCGTTCTCAATTGGAAGAACTCTAAATCTGTAGAAAATATAACGAAATCTAGTCGTTAAAAACCTTTTGAAGAAGAACGTATAGAGCTTCATGGATTTTTCGATTCTTACCTGTTATGAAATCTCACTACTGCCGGGCGGCAACCAACAAAAATTATTTACTACCGGAATGGTTCTCTAATCAACGGCTTTATGATTTCTATCTTAAAGATTGGTGCGAATCTCATTATGTGCGACCCCTCGCGTTTACAATATTTCATGAAGTGTTTGGCATGAAAAATATCGGAATATTTCATCCCAAGAAAGATCAATGTGAAAAATGTGCGGCATATTCTCTGGGCAAAGTATCTGATGAGTACTACAGGAATCACGTAAAGAGAAAAGATGAAGCCAGAAAAGAAAAGGAGATTGATAAAAATTCAGAATCGAATGTATTCACGGTAGATTTGCAATCAGTACTCACTGCTCCCAAATCTAATGTTAGTAGTTTTTACTACAAAATAAAGCTGCAAATTCACAACTTAATATTTTACAATGTAATTAATAAAGACGTGTTTTGTTTAATTTGGAATGAAGTTGAAGGAGGAGTTAACGCTGAGGAGTTTGCCAGTATTTGGTCAGATATTATAGAAAATAAAATTTTACCAACACTCTCAGCTGAATCCAAATTAATTTTCTGTGACGGATGCTCATACCAAAATAGGAATAGCACAGTGGCAAATGTTCTTCTGAACATTTCAATGAGTTGAAATATAGTAATAGAACAAAAGTTCCTTGAAGTAGGGCATACATACAAGACAAATGGAAAAAGACGGTATGCATTCCAGTATTGAACGGTCATTAAAAAATAAAAACATTAATGTTCCTGCTAACTATGTAGCCATTTGCAAAGTAGCGAGAACAAAACCGCACCCATGTGTTTTTTATTTTAATCACAATTTTTTCAAAACTTTCGGCAATATTCAGTTTTTTAACAGCATCCGTCCTGGTCGTGACAAAGAAGATGCAAAAGTTACGGATGTAAGATCACTGAAATATACTCCTGATGGTGAAATATATTTTCAATAAAATTTCAGTGATCCTTGGAGAAATTTACCACAAAGAAAATCGACAGTTGCAAAACCATTAGAATGGAGACAACGAAAAATCTACAAGATTCCCGGAGAAAAATAACAGCGAGAAGATTTAATGACATGCAACAACTTAAATCTACTTTACCGCTTGATTATCATCAGTATTATGAAAACTTACCACATGAGTAACGGAAATTAATGTAATTATTGAGATATTTGTTTGAATTTTATTGGTATGAAAACCTGCTATGTACATTTCATTGTTTACTATTTAAGTGAGAAAACCTGCTATAATATAAAAACTCTATAATATAAAAACTGCTATAATATAAAAACTGCTATAATATAAAAACTCTAATAACTAAAAGGCTACTGAATATTTCAATACATAAATTAGCTTGTAAAGACCAGGATCATACATTCTTTCAACGGTATTTTCATTTTTTCGATTGCAGTTATATTTAATTTTTTGAAGTGTTTTTATTGTCCCCTGTATAATTCACTCTGGTGCAGATAGCAGGTTTACACTCTAAGCCGACGATATTCTCTAAAAAAATTCTGAAATAAGCATTTGCAGTGAATGTCCAGCCTTAATCCGTAAATCTATTCTATCTTTATTAACTGTATTCGAAATTTATTTAAGGTATTAATTGTATAACTGTATACGAGGTTTGTTAAAAACAAAGGCGACTTTTCAAATTTCGCGAGCTACGTACATTTGAATTTCTAAAGTTTTTTTTTATCATGTTAGTACACATGTCCCCAACAAATGTTGATCTCAGCCATTTTGCATTTTTAGTTTGAAACTGAAAAGACCCATGAAAGAACGGATTTTTGCCACAATTTTTTTTTTCTATGTGATGTGGATTATATGTAATAGTAGCTGTTCGTGCCCGGCGTTGCACAGGTTAAGGATTAAGTTGAAAATAAATTTGTGGGGGTAAACAAAGGTTTGATTCAAACGGTATAGATTTGCATTGAAAATATATCAGGGGGAGGGTAAAAGGTAAAAGGGGAGGGAGGAAATGTCACTTTTGTTAACTGCGGGGTCATAAGAAATAAGTTTACAAATTTTGAGTCTGATCAGTCAAACGGTATAGATTTGCATAGAATATATATCTCAGGGGAGGGGAAGGGGTAAAAAAAGGAGGGGGGAAATGTAGCTTATGTTATCCGCCGAGTTCTAACAAATAAGTTTCCAAATTTTGAGTCCGATCGGTCGAACGGTACAGATTTGCATCCAAAATATGTCAGGGGGAGGAAAATTGGTATGAGAATAGGGGGGGAAATGTTGCCTATATTACCCGCCGAGTCCTAAAGAATAAGTTTCCAAATTTTGAATCCGATCGGTCACATGGTACAGATTTGCATCGAAAATATATCAGGGGAGGGTCAGGGTCACACTCCCCCCTATTCCCATCCCTATAGGGAAGGGAATAGGGGGGAGTGTCACATATCGCACCTTTAATCATAAATTGAACCAACTCAAAATTTCTATTTTGTGGGAAAACGCAATCAAAGTTTGACGTGTTTGCTTAAACAACTTTAATCTGTCATAAAAAAAAGAGATAGGTTTTAGGTCGATTCGAAAAGTAGGGTTAATTAGTACAATTATCGAACTAATATAATTATGAACAAAATTATCAATTTCGTAAAAAGGAGCGCGCTGAAATAAACATTAAAAAAAAAAGTTCGTAGTTATTTCACTTTATGACAAAAAATTAAATCACAAAATATCGCACCTTTAATCATAAAGTGAATTAACTCAAAATTTCTATTTTGTGAGAAAACGCAATCAAAGTTTGACGTTTTTGCTTAAACAACTTTAATCTGTCATAAAAAAAGAGAAACGTTTTAGGTCGATTCAGAAAGTAGTGTTAATTAGTACAATTATTGAACTAATATATTTATGAATAAATTATCAATTTCGTAAAAAGCACTTAAAAAAACATTTTAAAAAAGTTCGTAGTTATTTCACTTTTTGACGAAAAATTAAATCACAAAATATAATCACAGTCGAAGTAATACCAAATGTTGCAGTTTTATATTAAATTCACCTGAAAAGTACGTGATACATTTAGATTTCCTGCAGTTTTGGACTAATGAAATTAACTATTGAAAAAATATTTCTTATTATTTCTATTTTATTAATTTATATTTACCAAAAAATTGCTTTTTAATATTAACCCTAGAATCCTACACTGTTTTGCCCAACCGATTTTCCTACAAGGGGTGCCTGAGCACCCCAGACTTTGGGAGTTGTTATTTTTTTAACGAAACAATTTTAAAAATATATTTCTTTATTAGATGTAAGACTGTAAACTTAAGATCAAAAATCAAAATAAATCTACTCATTATTTATCAGTTGCAGCACTTTTGGCATATTTTTATTTGATGTTCCAAATATATCGGAGTTTTGCACTTGGTACACTAAGTTTTGCTCTTCCGGTCCTTACACCTGAGACAGAATCCACTATGCCCCTGGGTGTAATGCTGAGGAATCAAGCTTTCATTTGGCATAAGTTTTTTAAGGATACCACAAATAATTTCTTTTATATCCCTCTTCAAACTTGGCTTTGCAGGCGTTCTTCCAAATAATTATTCACGAGTTGGAGTCCCAATTTTTTTAAAAAGTTCTTCTGAATTTTATTTCTGATTTATTTGTTACCTTTGAACATTTGTAGAGAACTCAAGAGTTAATGCTAATACCATTCAAAAGTCCATAAAAAATTCACATCGGCCACCATCGCGATTTTCTTTGGACGAAGTATTTTTTAGCCATTGCATCGAAAACGTCGATGCCATGTTCGGTTTTTATTATAATAATCAATTATTTCCTGGAGCTCTATTCATTATTTTTGTCAGGAGAATCACGAAGAGTTGACAACATAATGATGACCTTCTTCTTGGTTGATTTTGGCGGACAATAGGATAATAGTGTTATATCCATCATACGCAAACATAGCAGTTTTTTCTCGGTTTCGTAGCTCTAAAGATAAGACCGGTATTTCACTTTTATTTTTGCGTGTTGAACCTACCATATCGTCAAGTCTTTTGCAAGTTAATTCTTCGCTAAAATAATGCTGGTATTGTAGATATTATTCGCTGGGTCTTTTTGTTTCCCATTACATGAAGTAGGATGCCTAAAAGAAGTACATATCACTAAAACTGAAATTTATCTCTAAAATTTTAAATTTAAGGTTATTACAATAATTAGTAATAATAATATAATCATATAATTAAATATCATGTAAATAAAATTCAAGAACTTGTAGAATAATGTAATTTTTATTACACAAATACTTACGATTTTCCTACACCGGGGTGCCTGAGCACCCCGCAATACATGTACATACGTTTACAAAACTCGGCAGTCACCGAGGTACTGCCCAATCCAGAGTACTCGGCCTTAAAGTAAAATATGCGGACGTACAAACTTATACCTATAAAACAAACGACAAAATAACAAATTGAAAACGCTGTGGGGTGCTGCAGCACCCCATGTAGGATTCCAGGGTTAAAAAGATGTTATGGTTCTTTATTTTATCCGTAATTATTATGAAATTGAAAGATTGGAACGCAAAATCTTGATCAAATGAATGGTTCAATTAAAAAACAATAATTGTCAATAATTATTTAAAAATAATATAAAAAAACTACACTTGAAGTCGTCAAATGAAATCAAAACAAAACAAAAACTTATTTCAAAAATTTAAATAGATAGAAGTTGTAATCAAAACAAAAACTTAAATCTCTCAAAAATTTTAATTGAGTATTATAATAATTAAAATTAACTAATTATTAAAATGCCTTTAATGTTATTATGAAAAAATATGAAATTTAGACATATATCTTTATAATCAGTCTTAAAAATCAGTTATTAATGAGATCTCACTATTATTGTTAACAAATTAACAAAAACACTTAAAATATAGAATTATAAAATCCCGCATAAAAAGAAGGGATCACTCTCTTTGAGATAAGCTCTTTTAAGTTTTTTTTCTTATTTTCACTCAAATCTTGTCTTTCAAAATAGGCTGCTTGTAGTGATATTTTTGATGTTGGTTTCATTTTCTTTCTAAAATTAGCTTTTAAAGTTTTCATCCTTGCATGATGTTTTATAAAAAAAAGAGGTAGGATTTTCCTTCTATATTTTAATACTTTTATATAATTCCAATTAATACTCTCTCCTTCTGTATCTGTTGTAAAATTATATCCCCACTCCTCTTGTAGTAATTTCAAATCCAGAAATGATTCAAAATTTAATTCTTGATCTCAATCGGTCAATCAATCGATTGAATCAAAAATCAACGGAGGTTTGGACTTTTTAGCACACTTGATCAAAGTGGTCCGGTGTATATATCAGTCCAGATTTTAGGTTTTTCTTAATCTCCTTCTTAATGAGGCTGTGTACGCTATCAGCTTCGTTCTGCGTATGGCTTCTAATTAGAAATTTGTGTGTGATGCTCCTTATGAAGCCGACGTAACTCCGAGTTCAATCACTTACTGAGTATCAACTAGTGCTCGCGCATTACTATAAAAGAGAAATATTGTCTCCTATCTCTATCATTTTTTATCATTGGAACAGCCTGTTAAACTGAATACATTGACCTTGGGCAGTTAGTCCCCGTCATGATAAAAACCCGCCAAAAGTAAATTTTGAGTTAGTTCACTTTATGATTAAAGATGCGAAAAGAAAAGTGCTCGCGAATTACTATAAAAGAGAAATATTGTCTCCTATCTCTGTCATTTTTTATCATCGGCACAGTCTGTTAAACTGAATACATTGACCTTGGGCAGTTAGTCCTTGCCATGATAAAAACCCGCCAAAAGTAAATTTTGAGTTAGTTCACTTTATGATTAAAGGTGCGATATGTTACCCGCCGAGTCCTTAAGAATAAGTTTTCAAATTTTGAGTCCGATCGGTCAAACGGTACTGATTTGCATCGAAAATATGTCAGGGGGAGGGGAAGGGGTATAAGAATAGGGAGGAAATGTTGCCTATGTTATCCGCCGGGTCCCAAAGCATAAGTATCCAAAATTTAAATTGAATCGAACAAACGGTGTGGATTTGTATAGAGAACAGACAGACAGACAAACATTGAGTTTTATAGGTATAGATAAGTTATAAAAGTTGCTCTTTCTAATGTAGTCCTAAGGAATAAGTTTCCAAATTTTGAGTCCGATCGGTCAAACGGTACAGATTTCGTCGAAAATGTCAGGGGGAGGGAAAGGAGTATAAGAATAAGGAGGAAATGTTGCCTATGTTACCCGCCGAGTCCTAATGAACAAGTTTCCAAATTTTTAGTCCGATCAGTCAAACGATACAGATTCGCATCGACAACATGTCAGGGGGAGAGGGGAAGGGGTTTGAGAATATGGGGGAAATGTTGCCTATGTTACCTGCCGAGTCCTGAAGAATAAGTTTTCAAATTTTGAGTCTGATCGATCAAACGGTATAGATTTGCATCGAAAATATGTCAGGGGGAGGAGAAAGTGTATGATAATAAGGAGGAAAAGTTGCCTATGTTATCCGCGAGTCCTAAAGAATAAGTTTCCAAATTTTGAATCCGACCGGTCAAACGGTACAGATTTGCATCGAAAATATGTCAGGGGAAGGGGTACGAGAATAGGGAGTAAATGTTGCCTATGTTACCTGCCGAGTCCTAATGAATTAGTTTCTAAATTTTTAGTCCAATTGGTCGAACAGTACAGATTTGCATCGAAAATATGTCAGGGGGAGGGGAAGGGGTATGAGAATAGGGGGGAAATGTTGCCTATGTTACCCGCCGGGTCCTAAAGCATAAGTATGGAAAAATTTGAATGGAATGAGACAAACGGTGTGCATTTGTATAGAGAACAGACAGATAGAAATTGAGTTTTATAGGTATAGATGTTTTAATTTTATCTCTATCTGAAGTGAATTTGTTAAGTGCACTTTATAATTATTACACACTTATTATACACTAATTATTAACTAAATTTCAAAAACAGTACAGGTAGTAGCTTTAGAACATACTTGTCTAGCAACTACCTTTACCTTTTCTATGTAAAAAATAATTTAGAATAAATAAATAAAATAAAAAATATTAAGAAAGCTGAAGCAAATAATGAATGAAATAATGAAAAAAAATTTAGGAGATAAAGGCCGCATTGCTGAAAGAGCTTAAGGCCATACCAAAAAGCGCTTATCAGAAGTGCTTCGAGGAATGGAAAAAGTGCTGACACAAGTGTATTATATCTGAGGAGGATTACTTTGAAGGGAACAAAATAGATATTCATGAATAAATATTTTTCCAGAATTATAAAATGTCACCTTTTTTTTTTGAACAAACCTTGTATTGTATACAAAAAGATATACTCATTGTGGACCGCTGCAGTACTCCTCGCGACATCGGGCTTGCGAGTACATTTCTCTTATCACATTTATTTGTATTAGTTGATCAATACCGCTGCTCTCAGGGCACACAATATTTCAGCTATGTTTGTTATTTTTGCTCAAAATAGTATTGTGGAATAGATGTATCATAACCAAAAAAATTTAAGTTGGAACTTTAAACACGCATTTTGAGTTTACGACATAAATATTTATGTTCAAGTGCATGGAGAGAAATTAATGAACAATTAAACAAGGAATATACAATGAAAAAATGGGTTGCTATCATTTCTTATTAGGCCTCGAAAAGATTAACGGGGTTTTGCTGTGTATGGTGGATATTAAATGAAGGAGGGATAAAAGAGAATATTTAGGCAAAGAAAATTTTTGATGGTTCTATCATTTATTTTAATTTTAAAATTTTAAAACTGTTTTTACCAACAATACCAGGACTGGATTCCAAATTAGACCACATTTGCAATTCTTTAAAGGGCATTTTGCAGAGTCTTGGTCCCACACTAGGCAAGTATGGCTGGATCTTTTCAAGTTCACTGATCCGACTAAATAACAGTAGATCCAGTTGGCAGCCTGCCGACAGTCCATCGGCTATAAGACGCCATCCTTCTATCATTATTTGTCCACATACCCCGCGGGTCTTTCTGTTCTTCAGCTTTATAATAAGATTACTGTAAATAAAACCATTTGAAGAATTTGCATAATTAAGTATCAAACATCATTGCACCAACTGTAATGAAATGATATCGAGGGTAGAAAACCAAAAGGGCATTAGTGATTACTTCGAACTTGACAGGAGATCAAAATATTTTGTCAATATTTATTTTATTATTAAACATTTTCCATAATGTGTTTTAGATTAATAAAATCATATTAACAGAACTTTCTTTTACTCTCCTGTAAAGTTTGAAATAATCACGGACGCACTTTCGGTTTTCTGCCTTCGATATTATTGATGGATTTGGCGTTAACATTGTAGATTATTTATGATGATTATTAAATTAGGTGAAAAACGTTAACTTTGTTGCCTCTACATGAGTTTAATGTTTTTAATTTTACTACATAAGTTTCGAGAGTAACAAAATCTCTCATCGACAGGTAAAGTATTAAACTAATAAATATTTTTAATACTTAATCTGACGATGAGAGATTCTGTTATTCTCAAAATTTAAGTAGTAAAATATAATATAAAAATATTATTATAGTAGAGATAACAAAGTTAATGCTTTCATCTACTTTGACTGTAGTGGAATTGTTGTGACCTGATAATTTTATTTAGTTTAACAAACTGAAATAGCTGTAGGTTACACTAATTGTATTCAAACATAAAAGCTGAAAATTAATGGCTGTAAGACAAAACTATTGGTAAAATCAAAAGATATAACATTGCAAGGTAACGGAAAGATCAAAAGATTATGATAACATTAAGAGGCTGCTATACCGGACAAGTTTCATAATTCCGACGTATGTTGCCCTTTCTTGCCGCCTCTCGAGCGCTGTTGTCGAAATTTATTCACCTCATAATTTGAATATTCATTGTTTTTGTGCATTTAAATTGTCTGAAGCAAGCAAACCAAATCATAGAAATGCGCTAACATTAGCAACCGGCATTCCAATTACGAAGAGCAATGTGCGTGACCTTTTCTATAAGAACGCAAGTTTTGCTAGTTCAACAAATCGCTTGATACATTTTGTGAAAATGCGACCTTTGTCGTATATTAGGGATGTAATTTACAAGTTTACAATACGACCGAATATGGTTTCTTTCGTAAGGCACATTCACTGCAAATGCATATTTCGGCATTTTTTTACAAAAATGAGGGTTTTTATTAATCATTTATATCGAAATGTATATGCTAGACCGCAATTTTTTTGGGGCGATAACTTAGATAGAATCTCTGATCTTATATAAAAGTAATAAACTGAACATTATTTACAATAATTAACAAAATATAAGCATTAATCGACAGGCCGCGGCCAAAATATTAAATAATTTAAATAAAAACCACTTAAAAAATTCATGCGTGTACTCGTGTATGGTAGCAGTTATACTTAAATACTAAAATAAAGATAAAATTATATATTGATGACGCTCAAAGTATTGAGTTGTAAAAATCTACACTGATCTTTATCGATTATTTTATCGAGTTTCATGAAAAGAAACTCATACTTACAGAAATATAACCTTAAATATCTAAATATAATAATTTCGTTGTCCATTCGTAACTTGCTGGAATGACAACATTAGATATTTAGAGTATGGCAAGCAATCAGCGCTCAGCTCATGTTGCGCGGTCACGCAAGGGTTGTTATTAATTACTTGTCTTACACCCGTGAAAATATAATTAAGTATAAAGAGGATATAGAAATAAAAAAAGTCTGAATCATCTTTTGTAAGACGTAAGTCTTAACATATGTTTACAAAAACAAGAGCAATCACTTATTCCCTAAAAATGCAGAAAAACTAATGTTCATCTATCTTAATTTGCCATCGGTTAATTTTGAATACTAACCAATTTGTTGATTAAATAAATAATACTTTTATTTTTTTTGATTGTGTGGTTTTATTTGCCTGCAAGTATCTTCGTTTATCAATTTACTGGCGATAATTTTGTGAAATTTTCGCAATTGAGGTACTATTCAGTATCCGGCCGCAATTGAGGTACTATCCAGTATCCAGTCGCATAGTAAGGTACTATCCGGTATCCGGCCGGATAGTAAAAATAGGCCAGATAGGCCGGATACCGGATAGTTACAGGATATACGTTTCATCTCTAGTTTATTTAGTAATGTATTAAGCATGTTTTAATCATATTTTATTATTAATCATATTTAATAAATAAACGCCAATTTATCGGCACTGAAACTGAAACTGAAAAAAAAAAAGAAATATATGTTTTTTGCATTAAGGCCCCCATCGTTCCAAATGGCTCACCATCGCTCCAAAATACGCTTGTGAATGTCAATACCCATGCAGTTCAATTAGACTGGCACGCCAAGATGGAATTCCAAACGATCGAAACTCCATCGTGCCCCACCGTTTGGCGCGCCGCGTTCGATCTGCAGGCATGCTCGTGAGTGTCAAAACCAGCGGTACAGCGCGCCATGCCGTTGCGCCGAGCTGTTTGGCTCGCTATTGAATGCGAAAACGCGCGCACCATTTTGGCTCAGTTCGCTTTGAGTTGCTGAAGTAACAACACGTAATCTGCGTAACAATGAGCACAAACCGGGAGTTCGTAATTTAATTCATTGCTAAATTTGAAGAATTACCTTGTTTGTGGCAAATTACAAACAAGGATTATCACAATAAACAAAAAAAAGACGCAGCTTTGGCGGAATTGCTGGAATTTTATAAAATTAAAGTCTTTCGCATTTTTTTTTTTAAAGTCAATTTATCTATATATTAATTACCTCAAGCAATGTCGTACGTTTCTGCATTTGGATGATGATTTTTATTTGTGTACAATAATTTTGCCACGGTTCACATTGGGTTGTGTGGCACAGCGGATGAACGTCTGACTGCGGATCAGAAGGTGCCGCGTTCGAATCCTGGCAGGATCGAGTTTTTTTTTACGATCGAAAATATTTTTTTTGTTGAAATTTTAATAACAAATAATTTTTTTATGTAACAAACCAAATTAAACAACGATTAATTTTTTATATTGTTGTATAAAAGTAATCAACACTGCGAGAAGAGAAGAGAGTAGGTACCTACCTATCGAACTATGGTTTATTCCGTTCTGACTTATTAATCGGTTAGAAATTTTGTATAAATACTTTGTCTTAATTATATCTAAACTACCCGTAATTAAAAGTGGAAATTTACCAGATACAATTGACCGCGAAGCGGCTGACATAGGCATAGGTAAACATTTGTGTTTGCTGCACAGCAAACACATTTGGCCGCAAAGCGGCCACAATAGCAAAAATGGAAGTTTGCCAGATACAATTGGCCGCGAGGCGGCTGACGTAGGCATAGGTAAACAATTGTGTTTGCTACACAGCAAACACAATTGGCCGCGCAGCGGCTATCGCTGGCCGCGGAGCGGCCATCATTGGCCACGAAGCGGCTACAATAGCCGCCCGCAGGGCCTAGCAGTAAGCAATCGGCGAAGCCGATTGCTTTCCTGCTAGTCTTTATAGTTTTATTACAATAAGCACTTACGTTTAACACACTTTGTTTTGTCGGCTTTCTATTATTCTTTAGAATTAAGCTTTCATAAATATTTGAGCAGAGAAACAAGAAGTTATATACAAAATAATTTTCAAAAAACTTGCAAGTGGGGTGTGATATATGAACAATATAAACGTATCTAAAATTTTGTCAGTTGTCGAGATTTTTTTTGTATTTTTTTTAAAAATTGTCTTTCTTAATTCAAAATTATTTTTCAATATATTTTTTGTTGTTTTTTTATAACATACTACAATTATTGTGTTTTTTTTTTAAATATATAGAATGTATTTATCATTCGAAGAAAATTATTCCTGTCTTAAAAATGTTACAAATATATTCGAATATATTATCATTAACTATTCGATATATTGGAGACTCTAGTAAGCACCAACCGCTAGTTTCGCTGCCTAGTGTATACTTAAATCGGCAAGACGCGTTAGCGCAGCTTGCCCGTGAGTGTGATAAAGGTTTCACAACGCTCCAAATCGAGCCGAGCCATATGGAGCAGCGCGAATGGCACACCCGTGAATGGCGGGCTTTAGTTTTTTAAATCAAAGTAAAAAAGTAACTTTCACAATTGTCAAGATTAAGGTTATGTTCATATAATCCACTATACTTGCAAAAAAGTATGCCAATAATTTAATTGTGTTTTGATGACATTTTGTGACTGCTTTTTAGCTTATGATATACACTTAAATGAAATATATTCAACACAATAATATAACACTATAACTACAAAACTCATTTATCATATACAGTAGACTCGATTATCCGGACCTCGGTTATACGGATTCACGATTATCTGGATTGTCAAGTGCGATCAAATAACTTTGTGGGTAGTTTAATCCGTGCGTACACCGACATGTCGCAACTGTGTTTACGGCCTGCGCGATCACTGTCCATGCGTTACGTTATTGTTTTTGACAGTTAGGTATAATCATTTCTCTGCTGCGTTGCATTGTGTCACGTCTATGCTTAAAAATGCCAAAGCGTAAGAGAGTGGTGTTATCGTTTAAAGATAAAATAAATATTATTGATTCATTAAAAAAAGGAGAAACCCGAGAAACCGGCAAGTTAGTTGATAAGTATGGTGTAGGTAGTTCCACGATAAGCGTTTTTAATAAACATTAAGAATTAATTTTAAGAAAATGTTTTTAATAAACACCTAGAATTATGTGTAGGTATGCAGGCGAGGTAAGTTATCTTTCTAGAATGAATAATACATATTGTTTATTTATTAAATAATAGATAATACATATGATTTCTTTTATAACAATGATTACTAGCAAATATTAACAATCAAATTATTATTATGTATTATACCTCACCAAAAAGAATTAAAATTCTTGTGTGTGGTGAGGGATAATCATATTAATAGTGTAATCTAATTTAACAAACAATGAGAATTAGTTAATATACTATTTATCTAATATATCGAAAATTTTTGAATAAGCAGCCAAAAAGAGACTAAATTCAATCACAAAATTCAATTTTACAACAAATGAGTATCAATTCGGGTTCTCCGGGGGAATATGCACACAAGAAAAATTTATTAAAAAAAAAAAAAAAAAAAAAGAAGCAACCGCTAAACATCCACCACTATACAAAGTAATTTGAAGAAATCAAGTAATTGCATAGGTATCTTCATTGATTCGAAGGAAGAACTCAACAGTATCTCTCACAAACCCTTACCAGAATTTAAAGAAAACGGAATTGACCACACAGTACCAAGCGGATAAAAAGCCACTCAACGAACAGACCTCAAATAGTCAAATCAAATGAATCTGTAAGTAATCCACCATTATTGGGTGAATTTGGAGTCCCCTAAGGTACGGTATCCAGACCTCTACTATTTCTCACTCACATAAATGACATATTTCAACAAAAAATCAACGGTGAACTGGCATCCCACGCAGACGACACTGTTAACAAATTATCCTTCACGGGCAAAGGTTCACGAATTAGCAAACGAGAATACTAATACAATAAAATCGTGGCTTGACAACAATCTTCTAACATTCAATGTAAAAAAACACATACATTTCGTTTTCTCTAAAAAATTCCTAAAAATAACCATAAAACTTTAATTCACAATTAAATATGGAACATTAACTGTATACAGCCTAACAATAATTATACTTTGATTCTTCGTCTGAACTAAAATATCTAGGTGTTTGTGTTATTACTAGAAATGAAACGGATAGTGATTTGGCCGGATACCGGATATTCGGCGAGCCTCTACGCCGGATAGCTGGATATCCAGCCGCCAGATATCCGGCTGCTATTTGCTGCGCTCACTTGTTATATTGTTATAATTTTAACTTGTATATTACAAGATATAAAAAAAATGTCGACAGTGAAACAATGATCGCCTATTTGGCAATATCAGTAGTGATAATAACAAATATGCCGTTTGTTTAGTGTGCTTAGTGCAAATTTCTCATAGTGGTGAGGGGAAAAAAGCAGGTTCATCATTCATTATTCATATTTTCTGTTACATATGAGATGTATAAAAGCAAAGGCAGCAATATCCAAAATAAAAAATGTTTTGAACGCAGTCACCGAGGAATTTGGAATGTACTGAATTTTATAGGAAATATGGATCTGTCTCTTCCAAAATCGTATTTCCAAATCACTATTCAAAACAAAGATAGCTATATCCAACTAATCAACCCCTCAGGATTTATCACATGATAAAAAGGCCGCTTCATATTAAAGTGAGATTTGATGTCGACGAGACTGTCACT
The DNA here is from genome assembly GCA_016648135.1 of Agrypnia vestita. Taxonomy (NCBI): domain Eukaryota; kingdom Metazoa; phylum Arthropoda; class Insecta; order Trichoptera; family Phryganeidae; genus Agrypnia; species Agrypnia vestita. The sequence goes on from JADDOH010002154.1 coordinate 75,335, forward strand.
GATCAACTGCTCACAATACATTTCGGGTTTGATTGACGAAGTGGCAAATGAAAATAATTGTCAGTGTCCGGATCAAGAAAAGAACGCAATTGCAAACGAGATTGACTATAATTTGAAGAGAATTCGAATCGATCATGGTTGCGACCATTATATTTGATGGTCAGCTAATTCAAAACAGTATCCAAATTTGAAAAAGTTTGCCAGAGTTTAGTTTTCAGCTCCTTGTAGCAACGCATAGAGCGAAACACTATTTTCTGAACCGGTCTTGTTTACAAAAACAAGAGCAATCGCTTATCCCCTCTAAATGCAGAGAAACAAGTGTTCATCTACCTCAATTTGCCATTAGTTAATTTTGAATACTAACCAATTTGTTGATCAAATAAATAATAAACAATTTTTCTAAGATTGTGTGGTTATTTGCCTGCAAGTATCTTCCTTTATAAATTTACTGACAATAATTTTGTGAAATTTTCACAATTGAGGTACTATCCGGTACCTGCCGGATAGTTACCGGATATCCGTTTCATCTCTAGTTGTTACCACACTCTAATATTGATGCTGATATTCTTGCAGATACCTTATCACCGTTCAAAAACTCACTCATACACAAAATCCATTTTCTAAACTATGACCTGAACCTATAGATCCATTAAATCAATTATTTATTAAATACTAATCGCACTACATTCAAACACTAAATATACAATACACATAAATGTAAATGTAAAATATACTTTAATGCAAATATACATGTTGCTAGAGCGTGCCGAAGACACTTGTAATTGGGATAATGGGCATAGTCTTCATCTATAATGTTTTATTATCAGAGTATCATGTATCTATTATCCTGTTAGTTTCTCTAATAAATAAATAAAAAAATAAAAATATAGAAGATGAAAATTATAGGTAGGTACAGTAGCCGGCAAACATCTTAAAATTTTATGGCGTAGTGTACCATTCCACCAAAGAGACCCAAATTTTGTCTTCTGCGCATTCCCCCACTACGCCAAAAAATTTCAAGAAGTTTACCGGCAACTGTAGATAAGATGTGGCATATTTATTGCATAGACTTCAACTTGTACTTGAATTTATTGTAATCATCAATAGTTCTTATGCATGCATATTATGCAATGCAAAAATTTTCGAAAAAACGCCGAAATATGCATTCGCGCGAATGTCCAGCCTTAAATAAAAATGTTATTTAAATATTTACCCTATGTAGCGATCGTTATAATCTAGTTTTTCAAATTGCAATCTGCCATCACTGTCAAAAATAGGTTTAACCTCTTTTTTGGGCTTCTCATCCTCTGGTTTCTTTTTGCCTACTTTTATTACTTTTTCTGTTTTTGGATTATTTTTCGAGTCAGTTACTCTGCTTTGACTTTCTTTCTTGCCTTGTATAGAGTGAGTTCTCGCATCAAGTTCTTCGAAATCAAACAAGTCTATGTTATCCATATTTTTAGCCTTTTTATTGTGTTTAGATTTTGGATTGTTCTTACTGATGAATTCTTTGTCATCTTGTTTTGCATCTGATCGTAATTTTTTAAAGTGGTCGAACCCCTCTGTTAAATCTATAATGTTTTCTTCATTCGCAGGACTATTAGGAAAAAATACTTTTGATGGTCTTCTGTGCATCCACCGGCTATAGTTGCACACGTATTCCTGCATATGAACTGCTTTACGAGTTGATAAAACTGCTCTGGTACATAATCTCACACACAATGCCATTGTATTTTATGAAAATAAGCAGCACCCTGAGCAAGACACAGTTATAGGTTAAAAATTCAAAAGTGGAGGATATATCCCAATAACTGAAAATTTATAAAAAATGAAACTTTCAACTTAGTATTTGATATATACTCTTATAGATATATTAACTCAACTGTGTCGAATACAAATAAACACTATTCGGAACCCGCCACCATGCCTTTACCAAAGAAAAGAGGTCTTGACAATTCATAGTTCATAGAAAAGAGAATATTGACAATTGACGTTTTAATTTTGACCACAGACAAGAGAAGATTGTAATAGGCCCTGTATAGTCCGTCCAACTTATCTGGAGAATAAAGGAGGGCGTCCCAATCGTTGTGGTACTGCCCATAGTCTAAAAATTATCTCATTTGTAGGGAATTTTATGCAAATTCGTTTTTTCTTAAACAAGTTATTAAGCAGTATACGACACGATAAAAAACAAAAAATGTAAACTAACGTACAAATAAATTTATCAAAATATACATTCGTAAAATACACAACGTCACAAAATGGCGTTTTTTCAAAATCAAAGAAAAATACCATTTTCAGGAAAAAAACAAACAATAATAAGTAATTCTTTTAGGCCGGCGCCACATTACGCAGATCTTCCGCCGCGTTTTTTCCGTTGCGCCAAATCGGCAAAGCAAATAGATCGACCGATCATCCGCGCAGTGTGTTTAATAAGCGCATATTGTATGGAAAGAAATGTAGCGATGTTCCACGACAGAAGAGACGCGGCGGAAGATCCGCGCAGTGGGGCGCCGGTTTT